>JAJKFH010002665.1:0-22220 GCA_023333565.1 Puffinus mauretanicus | reverse complement strand
GGGGGCTGGGGACCGCGGGGGCTGGGGACAACCAGGGCGGGACTGGGGACCGCGGGGGCTGGGCTGGGGACCGCGGGGGCTGGGGACCGCGGGGGCTGGGGACAAGCAGGGCTGGGGACAGCCGGGACTGGGGACAGCCGGGGCTGGGCTGGGAACAGCCGGGGCTGGGGACAACTGAGGCTGGGGACAGCCGGGGCTGGGCTGGGGACAACTGGGGCTGGGGACAGCCAAGTCTGGGCTGGGGACAAGTGGGGCTGGGCTGGGGACAAGTGGGGCTGAGGACAACTGGGGCTGGGGACAACCAGGGCTGGACTGGGGACCGCCGGCGCTGGGGACAACCAGGGCTGGGGACAAGTGGGGCTGGGCTGGGGACAAGTGGGGCTGGGGACAAGTGGGGCTGGGCTGGGGACAACTGGTGCTGGGGACAAGTGGGGCTGGGCTGGGGACAGCCGGGGCTGGGGACAACCGGGGCTGGGGACAACCAGGGCTGGACTGGGAACAGCCGGGGCTGGGGACAACTGAGGCTGGGTGACAACCAGGGGCTGGGCTGGGGACAGCCGGGACTGGGGACAACCGGGGCTGGGGACAGCCGGGACTGGGCTGGGGACAAGTGGGGCTGGGGACAGCCAAGTCTGGGCTGGGGACAACTGGGGCTGGGCTAGGGACAAGCAGGGCTGGGGACAGACCTGGGGACTGGGGCTGGGGACAAGTGGGACTGGGGACAGCCAAGTCTGGGCTGGGGACAACTGGGGCTGGGCTGGGGACAAGCAGGGCTGGGGACAGCCGGGACTGGGCTGGGGACAAGTGGGGCTGGACTGGGGACAGCCGGGGCTGGGGACGCTCTTGCCGCCCGACCTCGGTGCGGGTGACGTTAGCAGAGTCTCTCCCAGGGCAGCGTGGCCCTGGGTCCCCACGGTGGGGACAGTGTGACGGGGTGAGCGGTGGGGGTTTCCCGTGGCTCGTCCCAGGCTGCTTCCCCCCCCGCAGCAGCGTCCTACCGAGTGCCACCGCGGTGCCATCCCCGGGGACCCCTCCTCGGCCGTGCCACTGAGCCCCCCCCCCTCCCTCGCAGGCGAGGACAAGGACTACACCATCTGGCTGGCGCACTCCAGCGATCCCAGTGATCCCAGTGACGGTTGCATACTGGGCTACAAGGAGCAATACCGCCGTCTCCGCAAATCCTCTGTCTGCCAGAACGGCCGGGACTACACGGTGACCAAGCAGCCGTCCGTCTGTCCCTGCACGCTGGAGGATTTCCTCTGGTAGCCACCATCTCCACGTCTCCCACCTTCTGTCCCCATTTCGGGGACCAAATGTCACCCTCCTTTAGCCCGGTTGGGGTCCCCGAGCGAGGTCTCATTTGCTTTTTCCCTTCTTTCCGTAGCGATTTTGGCTACTACCGCCCGGAGAACCAGTCTGTCTGCGTGGAACAGCCGGAGCTGAAGGGACACGACCTGGAATTCTGCCTCTACGGCAGACGGGAGCTGCTGAAGACCAGCGGGTAAAGCTTGACCGACGTCGATGCTGGAGCCAGGGGAAGAACAGGATGGAACCCCCAAATCCCTGGGGAATCCTTGTCCCGTCGGCTTGGATGGGAGCTTAACGATCCCCTGGGAAGCGGCTGTGGGGTCACCAAACCTCAACTCCTCATTTCCAGGTATCGGAAAATTCCCGGGGACAAATGTTCGGGAGGGGAAAGCCCGAGCCGGGAAGAGACGGACATGAAGAAAAAATGCACCAGCAACTTCCTCAACCCCAGCCAGCTGGTGGGTGCCGGTGACGCCGGCCGGCCACGGTGTTTTATCCCCTGGGATAAACCCAGGGTGCTGGGTGTTTTTTGGGGGGGGGGGGGATGATGGTACCCCCCAGGCTCTGGACTCTTCCTCCTCTCCCCGTAGGCAGCGTCCACCAGCTCCACCCCCATCATCCTGGCCGTGGTGGCCGTGCTGCTCGTCACCGCCGTGGCCGGAGTCCTCCTCGTTAAGAAATACGTCTGCGGGGGCAGGTGAGGAGCTGAGGCGGGGCTGGGTGGCCCCCCCCACCCCCCCCACCCACCCTAGGACAGGGATGACACTGCCCATCCCCAGAGCTCTGGGTGAAGCACCCTTCCCCGGGCTGACTTTGCGCTGGAGAGGCTGCGGAGCGTCCACGCGCTGCCTTCACCCAGCGCCGCTTTTCGGGGGGGGAAGAAGGGGCGGGGGGGGCTCGCTGGGCGTGCGGGCAGCACAGTCACCTCCCCCCTCCCCCTCCCCTCCCCCCCCCAGGTTCCTGGTCCATCGCTACTCCGTCCTGCGGCAGCACGCCGAGGCCAACGGCGCGGAGGGGATAGACGCGCTGGACCCCGCCACCCCCCCCACCAAGGGCGGGTACCACGATGACTCCGACGAGGTAAGCGCGGGGGTCCCGGCATCACCCCCACCCCCCCCACCCCCACCCCACCACTGGGTCTTGTTGGGTGGCACCCGTGCCAGGGACACGGGTGGGTGACGATCTCAATCTCCCCCCCCCCTCCCCAGGACCTCCTGGAATAGCGGTGCCAACGCCGGGGACGCTGCCACGCTGCCCGCACGCTCCGCCGCGCAGGCAGGGCCCCCCCCCGCACCCGCTGCCCGCTCCGGTGTGGGGGGGGGGGGACGACGACGACGACGGGGTTTAACTTAACTCCACTTTAATATTTCCTTCCAGCGCGGGGCCGGCGGGGGGGGGGCTTTTATGGTCTTTTATTTTTCCCTTTTCGGGGCTGTTTTATTTTAAGGACGACTGAGTAGGACCTGCCGTCCCCTGGGGGGGAGCCCCCCCCCCCCCGCCTTTAACAGCCGCATCGTCCCTGGGGTGCTGGGGACGAGCCCCGAGGTGTCACCGCTGCCGGGGGGGGGGGGTGTGTGGGGGGACTTGGGGGGCCCCGCTGCCTGTTTCTTCTCCAAAGCAATACGAGCCGGGCTGCCTGCCAGGCCCCCCCCGCGCCCCCCAGCTTGGGATGGGGGGTCCCCATGGGGTAACGGCCCGGCTTTTGGCCCCCCCACTCCCCCCCCCGGGGCTGGCCTTGGCCGAGGGAAATGCAGCAATAATGAATTAAAGCTTGAAGCTCTTCACGGGGGGGGCGGGGGGGGCTCAGCCCTGGGCACCCCCCCAGCCGGCAGCGGTGCAGGCAGGGTGCAGGCAGGATGGGAGGGGCTGAGAGCAGCCCCCCACCCCCCCAAAAGCGGCGGGTCGCTCCTTGGCTTGGCCCTGGCACCGTGGGCTGGCAGCCCCCAGCCAGCTTGCACCCTGCCAGGTTTCGGTCCCAGCACTGGGTACAGTCTCCTTACACTGGAAATCCCTTTGGGGGCTACACCAGCAGCTCCCCGCCTCAGCTGGGGTGCGGGGTTTTGCCTGACCCCCCACCCCGGCCGGCTCGTGGGGTGCCGCGGGATGGGGGTGCCGCGGGATGGGGGTGCTGCAGATTGGGGGTGCTGCAGATTGGGGGGTGCATTGAGACGGAGGTGCAGCAGGATGGGGAGTGACCCCCAAGCCCCCTCGCGACCCACCACGGCTATCGCGATACGGCCGTGCTGTCATGACACCCGGCTTCCGCTCTCGCCCCAGACCTGTGCAAAGCCTGCTGCCCCAACCCCAGCACAGCCCCAAGTGCCAGCGGGTAGGGGGCTGCAACAACACCTCCTGCATGCTTCCAGGGGATGGGGGCGAGGGACGGGCGTAACCTAATTAAAGCCAGCCTCGCGCCCCCCCCCCCCCCCAACCCGGCCTGGCTGGGGGGGGGGCGGGGGGGGGGCCACCCAGGCCAGTGCAGAGTCCTGTAAATAAACCTGGATGTGTTATAACTTTGTACTGGTATTTTTCTGTATATTTGCAATATTTGGGTTATTAGAAATAAAACCAAAACGGACCCTGTGTGCCCTGATCTGTGTCGGGGGGGGGACGGGGGGGACGGGGGGGACGGGGGGGGGGTGTCACCCCTTGCAGGGGCGATGCTGGAGGGGACCTGGGGGATGCTCGGGGGGGTGGCGGTAATTAAAAAGACGATAATTTATTCCGGTTTAAGGCAACTCAATACAAACCCACAGCAGAGGCACACGCGACACAGGGCTGGGGGGGGGGGACACCGTCCATGCAAGTAGAAAAGTGAAGGGGGGAGGACACACAAAAAAAGACCCGGGACCCCCCCGGGAGCAGCCGGCACTCGCTGCAGGAGGACAGGGGGTACCTGGGGGGCTGGGGGGGCTGGGGGGGGGGGGGGCATGCGTCACCCCCGGGGGATGGGATGGGGATGCTCTGAATGTCACCAGGGCCACCGGAGGGGACCCCACGCCTGGGGGGGGGGCTCCTGCCCACCCCAGCTCTGTGCTCAAGGCTGGGGACCCCCTGCCCCTTTTTTGGGGGGGCGGGATACGGCCCTCAGCACCAGTCCAGGATGGGGATGAGCCAGGATGGTCCCAGCTGGAGATGGGAGGGGAGGGTCCACCATGGCCAAGGGTGCTCGGCCAACGCCCCCCCCCAGGAACCCCAGAAAAGGTGATTTATGGGGATTGGGGGGATCCCCCCCCTCCGCCCCCCCAGGGTCCTGCTGCCTTTTATCTCTTGAAAAAGGAAAGAGCGGGGGCTCGGAAAAACATCCAAGCTCCGGGGTTGGGGGGGGGGGTGGGATGCAGGGTGCCGGGTGGGTGCGATCAGGGCTGGGGGGGCATTGGGGGACCGGGGGGGTCGGGGCTGGGGGGCGCCGGCTGGGGTTTGATGCCCTGCGCCTTCATGTAGGAGATGAACTGGTCGGGGATCTCGGCCAGGACGTCCTTGGCCAGGCGGGCCATGCTCAGCACCGGGCTGCCCCCCGCGTCCACGTAGTCACGGAAGGGGACGAACTGGGAGGGACGGGGAGGCGGGGGGGGGGACACACACACAACAGGATTTGAGGGGTCCCCAGGGCCTGGTCCCCCCTGGCCAGCATGGCCCGGTGCGTCCCACTCACTGTAGCTCCATGTCCTGGTGCCCCCTCCCCATCCCTGATGTCCCAGCGTGTCCCCAAATCCCAGTCCACCACCGTGTCCCAGTGCACCCCCGTGCACCCCCCATGTCCCCGTGCACCCCCCCATGTCCCCGTGCACCCCCCATCCGGGTACATCCCAAGCCCTAGTGCACCCCTTTTTTTCCCCCCTCCATCTCCCAGTGCATCCCCCCATATCCCAGCACACCCCCTCCATGTCCCAATCCCCCCCCCTCCAAATTTCCCAGTGCATCCCCACAATGGCCCAGTGCACCCCCATTTCCCAGTGCACCCCCCCAAGTCCTAGCACACCCCCCGCCCTTCATGTCCCCGTGTCCCCCCCCACCGTGTCCCAGTCCATCTCACCATCCCTCCATGCTGGGACCAGTCACTGGCCCCTAGGAGCAACGGGGCTGATTTGGGGTGCCCAGGACCCCCCCGCCATGCCACTGCCGGGCTGGGGGGGGGGTCCCCGATCCCCACGGAGGGGGGGGGGGCTGGTACCTGCACGATGTCACGCTCGGCCACCTTGCCGCGGGAGGAGATGCGAATGTCGTCACCATCCAGCTCCACCATGGCTGCGAGGGGAGACGAGGGGGGGAGGTCAGCAGCACCCGGGGTTCCCCACCCCCACCCCAGGGTGGGACCCCTTTAACACACACACACACACACACAAACCCAAACCCAGCAGCCCCCAGGCTGGGACTGGGCAGGTGGGTGCAGGCAGGGGAGCGGGGCTGATTCATCAGCGGCAATTACCGGGGGAGATTTAATTTGCCTTCGCTGCCTGCCCGGTGGCAGAGCAGCCGGCTGCTGCGGTGGGGGGGGGGCTGCCCACGTTCCCCCCCCCCCCCAAACACCCCCCCGGAGGGGTGGGGGGGGCTCATACAGCCATAACGAACGCCTCCGCTCATAACCACGCACACGCTGCCTTGCGGCGAATCCCGCTGAGCCCCGACAAATTCAACTCATATTTCCCTTGCCGCCAAAGGCAGCTGCGATCCCCCCTGCCCCCGCCCCCGGCTCCCCCCCCCCCCCCCCCCCCCCAGGAATTCGGGGGGCTGCTGAGCCGGGGTGGGAGGGGGGGGGCATCCCCAGCCTTACCGTCAAACTCGGCCTGGCCGACCCCCACGATGATGATGGACATGGGGAGCTTGGCAGCCTGCAGCAGCCGGGGGGGGGCGGGGGGGGGGAAGGCACCAAATTTAGTGTCGCTGCTCAGTCCTGGGGGGGGGGTCGTGAGGTGCAGCCCCCTCCCCAGCCCCTTCCCACCCCCAGCATTAACCCCCTCCCCCACCCCCAGCACCCACCAGACCCCGGGGTGCAGCCCCTTTGCCCCGGGGTGGGGGTGGGGGGGTGGGGGGGGAACAGGGTGACGGCAGGGAGCCGCCCCTGACGCCGTTCGGGGACCCCGACCCCGCCGCTGCCCGCGCCCCTCCCCGCTGCCGCCCGCGGGAGCGCGGTTCATCACCGGCGCATTTTCTGCTTCATTTCTGACCTCGGGGAGGGGTGGGGGTGGGGGTGGGCACCCCACGCTTCGAGCCACCGTGGGCATCCCGTACCGGGATGGGCACCCTGCGCCCGGGGCCATGGTGGGCATCCCGTGCCCGGGGGCCATGGTGGGCACCCTGTCCTCGGGGTGGCGATGGGTGCCCTGCACCCGGGGGCCGTGATGGGCATCCCGTGGCACCCAGCACCGCCAGTTAGGGGGATCCCCTCGGCTCCCGGAGCAGCACCAGCCTCCCAAACCCACCCCAAAGGGCACCCGGAGCCCTGCCCACCGGAGCGGGGTGCGGCAGCAGCCCGGGCTGAGCGCCCCGAGCTCCCGGCAGAGCCGCAGTGCGGGGACATTAAATAAAGCCGCAAACAAATAGCACCGGGGCTGCTCTCCCTCCAGCTGACCCCCCCCCCCGCCCGGGGATGCCCGGCATGGGGGGGCACTGCCAGCCCCTCTCCCCCCCCCACTATGGGGGTGACAGCCCCCCCGCCGCCCCCCAGCATCCCCGCTCAGCTCCCGCATCCCCGATCCCCCCGACACCCCGGGGAGCAGAGATGGGGCTGAGCCACTGCAAGGGAGGTTGGGGGCTGAGGAGGAGGAGGAGGAGGAGGAAGAATTAAAGCTCCCAGTGCGCCCGGGTGCCAGGTTGAGCGTGGGGTGGGGGGGCACTGGGTGGGAAGGCTCGGGCCCGGCGCTTGCGAGGGCAAAGGTGCCGCTGGCGCCTTCCAAGAGCCGCCTCGGCGCCGAAATTGTTTTTTCCTTTCCAGGCCCCTCGTGCGGAGGCTGGAGCTGCCCCCCACACCCCCCCCCGAGGGGACCCCGTGTCCTCGGCCGCCCATCGCACCCTGGCACCCCAAAACCTCAGGGCACTCTGAGGGTGGGCGTTGCACCCCAGTTTGGGGCACCCTGTGTCCCTGGCAGATGATTGCACCCCGCTATCTCAGGGCACCCCGCATCCCCGGCTGGTTACTGCACCCATCTTGGGGTACCTCGTGCTGGTTGTTGCACCCACACAGCTCGCTGCACCCCATCAGGGGCACCCCAAGCCCCCACTGGTTCTTGAACCCTGATATCTTGGCCCCCCCGTATCCCTGGCTGGTTACTGCACCCATCTTGGGGTACCCTGTGCGCCCGGTTGGTTGTTGCACCCACACAGCTCACTGCACCCCGTGCACCCAGCTGGCTGCTGCACCCCGGATGGCTCAGAGCACCCCGACCCCGGCTGGTCCTTGCACCTCGTCCGGGGACACCCCAATCCCTGCCTGGTCGGGGCACCCTGACATCTCGGGGCTCCCCAGCCTGTTACTGCACCCGCACAGCTCACAGCACCCCGTGCACCCAGCTGGCTGCTGCACCCCAGGCTCAGAGCACCCCGACCCCGGCTGGTCCTTGCACCCCATCCGGGGGCACCCATCACCCCACGGGACTCACGTTGACGATGGCCTCCTTGGTCTGCGCCATGTCCGAGATGACGCCGTCGGTGATGATGAGCAGCACAAAATACTGGGACCCATCCAGCACCGCTGCCGCCGAACTGGGGGGGGGGGGTGTTACCCCATGAGTGACACCCAGGGTGGGCATACACCCCCAGGGGGGGGTGCTGGGACCCCCTTACCGGGCGACGTGGTTGACCACGGGGGCGAAGTTGGTGGGTCCGTAGAGCTGGACGCTGCGCAGGCTGCGGTGATACGCCTCCAGGACCCCCTCGATGCCGCTGCACGCCGGGTTGGCCGCGTCACCGTTCTGCGGGACGAGGAATCCAGGTGACAAGGACGATGCCAACCACATCCCCCCCCAACCCCAGCACACCCTCCCCCCTGCTTCCTTTGAGGACGGTCCCCTCACCAGCGGGAATTCGTGGGATACGCGTCCATCCGGCGGGATCTTGGCGCCGAAGCCGAGGGCTGGAAACATTTTGTCGCTGTCGTAGTCCTGGATGATCTCGCCCACCGCCTTGAGGGCCATGGCGTAGGCGTTGAGCTGGTAGGGGCTCAGGTAGTGCAGCGAGGTGGACTGCGAGGGGTTCCCTGCGCGGGTGCTGGGCTCAGCTGGGTGCGAGCCACCCCTCCCCCCCGTCAGCGGTTTAAGGAGCCCCCCCCTGCCCCCCGTTAAATAACGCGGGGGGACTCACGGGCTCGCGCTCACCGTTGGATGCGGTGAAGTCGATGGCCACCGTGAAGTTGATTTGGGTCCTGGAGGGGAGGGGGGGGTGAAAGCGGCTTTAGGGACCTGGGGTGGGTGATGCAGGATGCGACCCATGGGTATGGGCGGGGGGGGACCCCCCTCCCCAGGCCAGCCCTCGGCCCACAGACCGGCTCTCCCTGGGAGAGCACCCAACGACTGGATGCATCCATCCCCCCACCCCCCCCCAATTCAGAGCACCCCCAAATCTCCCTTGCGCTGAGGTTTCACCCCCCCCCCCCTGCACCCAAGGGAGCAGCTGTGGGTGCTGGGGACACCCTGGCCGGGACCCTGCGGGCTCCGGTCCAGCCCCCAGGATACAGATGGGGAAACTGAGGCTCGTGTGTCCCCCCCCCCCCTCGCTCACCCGCCCCTGATGTAGTCCAGGAAGGTGTGGTCGGACTCCACCGCGAAGGACAGCAGCGTCACCTGCCAGGGACAAGGGGCTGAGCGGGGGACAGTGACTGCACCCCCCCCACCCCGTGTCCCCTCCCCGCGCCCCCCCCCGCCCCCGTCCTCACCGTCCCCGAGTTCAGGTACTTCTTCTTCTTCATCCTCTTCCTGGGGTTCACCACCTGGGGGGGGGGGGTGGAGGGGAGTTGCTCCCCATGGGAGCCGCAGCACCCCGGGGTGCAGAGGGGCACCCTGGGGGGGGGGGCTGTAATGCTCCAGGGTGCAGCATGGGGGGCTGTGGCACCCAGGGGTGCAGCCTGGGCACCCTGGGGACGGTAATGCCCAGGGGTGCAGGACAGGGACCATGACACCCAGGGGTGCAGGCTGGGGACCCTGGGCATCACGACACCCAGGGGTGCAGGACAGGGACCATGACACCCAGGGGTGCAGGCTGGGGACCCTGGGCATCACGACACCCAGGGGTGCAGGACAGGGACCGTGACACCCAGGGGTGCAGGCTGGGGACCCTGGGCATCACGACACCCAGGGGTGCAGGACAGGGACCATGACACCCGGGGGTGCAGCATGGGCACCCTGGGGTGTGTAACCCCCAGGGGTGCAGCACAGAGACCCTGAGGACCACAACACCCAGGGATGCTGCACAGGGACCACAACACCCAAGGGTGCAGCACGGGCACCCAAGGGACTATAATGCCCAGGGGTGCTGCATGGGGGCTGTAACACCCATGGGTGCAGCAGGAGCACCCTGGGGTACGCAACACCCAGCGTGGGAACCATGACACCCAGGGGTGCAGCACGAGCTGTAATACCCCAGGGCGCAGCATGGGGACCGTAACACCCAGGGGTGCAGCAGAGGGACTGTGACACCCATGGGTGCAGCTGTACCCCCCCCCTCCCTGCACCCGCGGGCCCCCCTCCCCGCTCTCCCACCTCACCTCGTAGACGTTGAACTGGCTCTGGCCCCGCGCCAGCTCCCGGTAGCTGGTGGTGAACTCCCCGATGAAGTCGTGGCTGCGGGGTGAAAGGGGGGGGGTCACCGTCAGCCAGGGTGGGGGGGCCGGGATGGGGTGGGGGGGTCCCCCCCTGGGGCTCACCTGCCATCGCGGTCCCAGTCGTACACCTCCACCTTGATAGCTCTGCAAGGGGGGGGGGTCAGAGCCAACTCTGGGCACCCCCAAAACACCAGACCCCCACCCCGGGGGGCTGCGATGGGTCCCCGGGGCCACCCCCGGTGCCCGCTCCCCGTGGGTTTGTTTTGACGCCTCCGTGGGCCTTTTCCTCCTTCCTCCTCCTCCTCCTCCTCCTCAAGCTTTTTTCGGTGGGATATTTTTATCCGCCGTTGCCACAGCA
This sequence comes from Puffinus mauretanicus, assembly GCA_023333565.1. NCBI lineage: Eukaryota > Metazoa > Chordata > Aves > Procellariiformes > Procellariidae > Puffinus > Puffinus mauretanicus. The sequence continues at coordinate 11,799 of JAJKFH010002665.1, read as the reverse complement.
ACGTCCGACACGGGGCCAAGCCGGCGGCGCGACGCCGCTGAGCTACGCAGCCGGTGACTCCGGTTTGGCGGAGGGGGGGGGGACACACACACACACACACACGACGCCCCCGGGAGATGGCTCTGTGATGGCGATGAAGCCCATTGCCCAGATGGGTAAACTGAGGCACGTAACGTGGAGGAGCTGGGATGCCCGGAGGGCTTGGGTACCAGCGTAGGTACCACAGAGACTGTGGGAAGAGGGTGCAGAGCGGCCGCCCCTGCCTGCCCCGGAGGACCCGGCGCTCACCGGTCGTAGTCGCCGTTGCAGAGGGCGCGCACGGGGATGGCGAACGCCTGCCAGACGGGGTTCAGCGTGTTCCTCACCACCTCCGTCTTGTGGCAGATGGTGAAGCTGGGGGGGGGGGAACACAAGGGGGTCACCCCCTGATGGCAACCCCCACCCCATCACCCCAGAAGTGATTTGTCAAACCCCCATCCCCCAAAGCCAGCCCAGCGCCATGGGGATATCGGAGGTCCCCAAGGTGTCCCATGGCTGGGGCTGTGTCCCCCCCCTCGCTGGGGGGGGGGGTGGGGTGTCACTGTGTTTTGGGGGGGGGGTCACTCACGTCCCGTCCTCGTTGCTGCGGTAGAAGACCATGAAGGGGTCGGATTTGCCGAAGAAATCCTTCTTGTCCAGCTTGTTGGCGCAGAACTGCAGCGTGGCCACGTCCTGCGGCGGGGACGGGGCGGGGGGGTCACCGGCCCCGCCACCCCTCCCCCCCCCGGGGACATCGGGGGTGCAGGGTCCTGGGTGGGTGCTGCTCGGCGCTGGGGTCCAGGACCCATGGGACACCCCATGGGGCCAGGACAGCCCTGATCCTCATCTTCCTCACCCCGGAGTGAGGAAGGCTCAGGGGGTGCAGGTGGTGGTGGTGGGGGGTGTCTCAGCCCCCCCAACATGGCACTGGGGTGTCCCCAACCTGTCCCCCCCCCTCCCTGGAGCCGCGGCTCACCCGGCAGTTGCCCAGCTCTTCGGCGAAGAGGATGATGGTGCCGCACTTCTTCCCGGGGATGCCACTGCCGGGAGGGGACATGAGCTGGGGGGGGGGACATGGTGACCCGGGTGTCGTCCCCCCACCCCCAGGGCTGGGCACCCCCAAACTCACCCGTTGGAGACGGCCGGAGCGGGTCTCCTACCCCGGGTGTGCGTGGGGACCGTCCCCATCCTGCTGGGACACACAGCGAAGGGTGACAGAGGGGACAACCCCCCCCCCCCCCCGTCAAAACCGGACCCCCCCCCCATGGGGAAACTGAGGCAGGGGCTGGGTAAGGGACACGGGGAGCCGGGGCAGCCCGGAGCCAGGGCTGTCGGCACCGGGGTCTGGTCTCCATCCCGGACACCCGGATAAGGACCCAGGCACCCTGCCAGCACCAGGGGGGGGACAGGGGGACACCGGGCAGCCAGCCCAGCGTAGGGCCCCACCAGGGGAAACTGAGGCACGGGGTGGGGGGAGGGGGGCTCACGTCAGGGGCTTCTCCAGGCGGCTGCCGGCCGAGCCCACGATCTCGCCCAGGGTGCAGAAGGCCTGGCCCAGGAAATCCTGCCGGAGCCGCGGTGTCACCGGGGTCGGTCCCCGTCCCTGTCCCCAGCCCCGCGGGGCCGGGGGCCGCTGGGGGGGGGGGAGCGGTGCCGGCCCCGCACTTACGTGCTTGGAGAGGTCGGGGCTTTTGGAGTCCACATCGTACCTGGGGACAGACGGGGACCCGTGGCCGAGGCGGCGGGGACGGGAATGGGGACGGGGTGGCCTTGGGGACAGGGATGGGGATGGAGACAGGGATGGGATGGGATGGAGATGGGATGTGACAGGGATGGGGACAGGGACGGGATGGAGGTGGGGTGGGGATGGGGACAGGGACAGGATGGAGGTGGGATGGGGACGGGGACAGGGATGGGATGGAGGTGGGATGGGGACGGGGACAGGGATGGGGACAGGGACAGGGATGGGGACAGGGACAGGATGGAGGTGGGATGGGGACAGGGACAGGGATGGGATGGAAGTGGGATGGGGACGGGGACAGGGACGGGATGGAGGTGGGATGGGGATGGGGACAGGGACGGGGACAGGGTCAGGGACGGGATGGAGGTGGGATGGGGACGGGATCAGGGACGGGATGGAGGTGGGATGGGGATGGGGACAGGGACGGGGACAGGGACAGGATGAAGGTGGGATGGGGACAGGGACAGCGATGGGATGGAGGTGGGATGGGGACGGGGTCAGGGATGGGGACGGGATGGAGGTGGGGTGGGGATGGGGACAGGGTCAGGGATAGGGTGGAGGTGGGATGGGGATGGGGACAGGGACAGGGATGGGGATGGCACGGGAATGGGGATGGAACAGGGAGGGGGACAGGGACAGGGACTGGATAGTGACAAGGACACGCCTGGGACAGGGACAGGGACAGACGCCAGCACCCGCCTGGCATCCCCAGGCACGGGCTGAGCCACCGCAGCCAGCCCCGGGGGGGGGGTGCCGGGGCGCTGGGGGCCGCGGTGGCCGGGGGGGGGTGTGACACTGTGGGGACAGCGCGGGGGACGGCGGGGACACTCACAGGTCGAAGCGGAGGTTCTGCTTCTCCTCGAAGAAGTAGTCGAGGACGAACTTGCGCAGAAAGTCGGGGTTCAGGGAGTTGTCGATGACCTCGGTGCGGCCGAACTGGGGGGACACGGGGACATGGGGACACCGGGGTGACACGGGGGGACAGGGACAGGGACACAGGGACATGGGGACACCAGGACATGGGGACACCAGGACATGGGGACACAGGGAATGAGGGTGGGGACACAAGGACACCAGGGGGCCATGGGGATGGAAACACAGGGACATGGGGACATGGAGACACAGGGACATGGGGACACCGGGACATGGGGACACCGGGACATGGGATGGGGACACCGGGACATGGGGGCATGGGGACACCGGGACACCAGGGGACATGGGGACACAGGGGACAGGGATGGGGGGGACAGAGGAAGAAGCCCAAAGGGGGGACGGAGAGAGGGACGGGGACAAGGGGGGGACACTGGGGGACATGTGGGACAGGAGGCGACGCGGGGAGGGGACGCGCGGGCCAGGCACGGCGGGACCAGGTGCCCCTTTGTCATCCGGCGCGGGCCTGGCACCGCCCAGCCCCCGCCTGCTCATTAAGGCCCGAAGCCCCTCAATTAAGCAGCAGTTAATTACAGGGCGCCCGGCGGCAGGGCGGGGGGCGGGAGGGTGCGGGGGGGGCCGGGGCACCCCGAGGGGCGTCCCCGAGTGTCCCCTCCCTGGGCACGGCCAGCACCCGCCGCAGCCACCAGAGCCCTGATTGGCCAGTTGGCTGCACGCCGACGGCTGATTGGCTGGCTGCCCAGCACCCCAACACGCTCCCCAGCTCCCCGGCATGCTGATTGGCTGGCTGGCTGCACCCCAGCAAGCTGATTGGCCAGCATCCTGACATGCTGATTGGTTAGCTGGCCAGCACCCCAACATGCCGATTGGCCAGTTGGCCAACATCCCGATGTGCTCATTGGCCAGTACCCCAACGTGCAGCTGGCCAGAATCGGACATGCTGATTGGCCACCGGGCCAGCACCCCCAACATGCTGATTGGCCAGCACCCCAACACCCTGACATGCTGGTTGGCCACCCAGCCATCACCTTGACATGCTGATTGGCCAACGGGCTGGCACCCCAACATGACGATAGGCCGGCATCTAACATGCTGATTGGCTAGTTGGCCAGCACCCCAACATGCTGATTGGCCACCCGGCTGGCATGCCTGCATGCTGATTGGCCATCATCCGGACATGCTGATTGGCTGACTGGCTGGCACCCCAACATGCTGATTGGCCGACTGGCTGGCACCCCAACATGCTGATTGGCCACCTGGCTGGCACGCCCGCACGCTGATTGGCCAGCACCCTGACATGCTGATTGGCTGACTGGCCAGCACCCCAACATGCTGATTGGCCACCTGGTTGGCACACCTGCATGCTGATTGGCCAGCACCCCGACATGCTGATTGGCTGACTGGCTGGCACCCCAACATGCTGATTGGCCACCCGGCTGGCACGCCCGCATGCTGATTGGCCATCACCCCGACACGCTGATTGGCTGGCTGGCTAGCACCCCAACATGCTGATTGGCCGATTGGCCACCCCCCCGCCACGCCGACTGTCCGTCCGTCCGTCCGTCGGTCCGGGCACTCACCTCCCGCCACTGCCTGCTGCCGGGGCGCTGGGTGTAGAGCACGCAGACTGTGGGCAGAGCGGCGGCAGGTCAGGGGGGGCCGGGCACCCCCAGCCCCCCGACACCCCCCAACACCCCCAAGACCCCCCCGGTGACCCCCGAGACCCCCGTCCCCCACTCACGTGGGTCCGACTTGGAGAAGGTGTCCTTGTCCAGGAGCTGCCTGCGGGGAGACGGACACCGGGGTACGGGGGGTGGGGGTGGGGGGGGGGGCGTGGGAGTGGGATCAGGAGTGGGAGTGGGAGCGGGAGTGCGACTGTGCGGCTGGGTGAGTGCGGCTGTGCACGTGGCTGGGTGTGCGCCGTGCCGTGTGTTGGTGTGCACGGCTGCGCGTCAGGGTGTGCATGGCGGGGTGTGCTCTGTGCCGCGTGTTGGGGTGTGCACAGGGCGTGTTGGGGTGTGCACAGCCGTGTGCCGGGGTGCACAGGCATGTGTTGGGGTGTGCACAGGTGCGTGTTGGGGTGTTCACAGCCGTGTGCCGGGGTGCACAGGCGTGTGCTGGGGCATGCACAGGCGTGTGTTGGGGTGTGCACAGGCGTGTACCAGGGTGCACAGGCGTGTGTTGGGGGGTGCACAGGTGTGTGCCGGGGTGCACAGGCGTGTGTTGGGGGGTGCACAGGCGTGTGCCGGGGTGCACAGGCGTGTGCTGGGGTGCACAGGCATGTGTTGGGGGGTGCACAGGCGTGTGCCGGGGTGCACAGGCGTGTGTTGGGGGTGCACAGGCGTGTGCTGGGGTGTGCACAGGCGTGTGCCAGGGTGCATGGCTGTGTGTCAGGGTGTGCGCAGCCGTGTGTTGGGGTGTGCACAGGCGTGTGTTAGGGTGTGCACAGGCGTGTGTTGGGGTGTGCACAGCCGTGCGTGCTCCATGCCATGTGTCAAAACGTGCATGGCTGCGTGCCAGGGTGTGCACGGCTGTGAGCGTGCACAGTCACGGGTCAGGGTGTGCACAGCCAAGCGTGCCTCATGTTGTGTGCCGGTGTGCACAGGCGTGTGTTGGGGTGCAGGGCCGTGTGTTGGGGTGCAAAGCCAAGTACGCTCCGTTCAGGTGTGCACAGCTGTGTGTGCTCCGTGCCACGTGTCAGGGCGTGTGACAGCGTGCACAGCCGTGTGTCAGGGTGTGCACAGCCGCGTGTCAGGGTGTCCACGGCTGTGAGCGTGCACAGTCACGGGTCAGGGTGTGCACAGCCGTGTCCGTGCCGTGTGTTAGTGTGCACAGCCGCGTGTCGGGGTGTGCGTGGCCACGCGTGTTCCACACGTGTCAAGCTGCGTGTCAGGGTGTGCACGGCTGAGCGTGCCCCGTGTTGCGCGTCAGGGGGTGCGCAGTTGTGTGTCGGGGGGGTGCCCAGCCGTGTGTTGGGGTGCAGGGCCCCGGAGGCGGGGGGGGGGAACCCCAGCGACTGCCACCCCCCGCTGCAGCTCTGAGCAGCGGCCGAGCGCCGGGACCTTCTCCGGTCCCCGATGGAGTGGGAGGAAAATAGGTCGGAGCGGCCGCAGGCAGCGCGGCCGGGGGGGGCGGCACGGCCGGGGGGGGGCACCCAGCACGGACCGGGGGGGCACCCAGCACGGACCGGGGACACCCCCCAGCACCCCGACCCAGTGGGCCCCCAGCTTGCAGAGAGGGGGTGCAGAGGGGGCAGGAGGTTCAGCCCCCCCCCGGGGGGGGGCTCGGTGGCATTTCACCCTCCCCAGCCCCCCGTTTCGGCCCCCAGCACCCACAGCGATAGCTCCCCGCACCCATGGCCCCCCCTCCCGCCCCCCGCCCCCCCCGGGCGCCCGCATTAGGGGCTGACAACATCACGGGGGGCAGGATCCCCTGGGGGGGGCACAGGGGGGCAGCCGGGCACCCTCGGAACCCCCACCCCGATCCCCGGGGCGTGCACCCCCCCTCCCTAGAGCCCCCCACTCCCCCCAGTGTCCCGCACCCCCGTTCCCCCCAGCTCTCCCAGTACACTCGCAGTGCTCCCCGCTCTCCCAGTGCTTCCCATTGCCCCCCACGTCCTCCCCCAGTGCTCCCCGCTCTCCCAGTGCCCCATGCCGCTGAGTGCCCCCATGTTCCCAGTGCCCCCCACCCCGAGCCCCCCACATCCCCAGTGCCTCCCAGTACCCTATACCCACAGTAGCCCTGGCTCTCCCAGTATCTCCCAGTGCCCCCCACCACTGAGTGCCTCCCACCACTAAGTGCCTGACAGTACCCGACACCCCCTGTGCTCACCCGCTTTCCCAGTGCCTCCCAGTACCCGACACCCCCGAGTGCCTCCCGCTCCCCCAGTGCCTCCCAGTATCCAAAACCACCGACTGCCTCCCGCTCCCCCAGCGCTCCCCGCTCCCCCAGTGCCTCCCAGTATCCTACAACGTCAACTGCCCCCTGGTCCCTGCTGCCTCCCAGTGCATCCCAGTATCCCACAATATCAGCTGCCCTCCACTCCCCAGTGCCTCCCAGTGCCTCCCATTCTCCCAGCGCCTCCCAGAATCCCACAACGCCAACTACCCCCGGCTCCCGCAGTGCATCCCAGTACCTCCCAGTGCTCCCAGTGCCCTACAACGCCGACTGCCCCCACTCCCTATTGCCTCCCAGTGCATCCCAGTGCCTCCCAGTGCCCTACAACGCCGACTGCCCCCCAGCCCCCGCCGCCCCCGGTACCCGCTCCCGCCGGAGCCCCGGTACCTGCAGGACACCGTCAGCTCCACCCGGGTGGCCGGGACGGGGCCGGGGCCGCTGCCCGGCTCTGGGGCGCCCAGGCCCGCCATGCCCGGGGCTCCGCCGCTGCCCCGCTCCGGCCGCCCCCGCGCCCCGGCACCGGCACCGGGGATCGGGATCGCGATCGGGATCGGCCCCGCCCCGGCCCCGCCCCCTGGACCGCCCGGGGCTCCCGGCCCCGGCCCCGGCCCCGCACCGAGGGGCTGCCCCGGTGTTTCCTACGATACCGCCCCCGGGGACTCCGGTACCGCCCCCGGCACCGCCCCCGGGATCGCCCCCAGACCCCTGGCACCGCCCCCAGCATCGCTCCCGGATCCCCGGTACCACCCCCGCGCCTCCGGTACTGCCCCCGATGCCCCCCCCCGCTACCGCCCGCGGGCTCCCGGTACCCTCCCAGGGACCGCCCCGGACCCCCGGTACCCCCAGTTCCCCCCCGTACCCCCCTCGGTGCCAGGGGACCCCTCCAGGTACCACCCCGCTCCCCGGGGACAGCTCCCAGTCCCCCCAGTCCCCTCTTAGCCAGACGCCGCCACCAGTGCCCCCACCACCTGCAGACCCAGGGTCCCCCAGTGCCTCCCAGTGCCCCCAGTACCACCCCCGCACCATCCCCAGCATCACCCAGGGGCTCCCAGTTCTGTCCCAAGTCCTGCCCTGGGACCTCTCAGTCCTCCCAGTCCAGCCCCCAGTACCCCCAGCATTCCCTGTGCCTCCTCCAGTGCCTTGGCCATAGGGACGAGGAGGCACTGGTGCAGGGCTGTACTGGGGCCACTGGGCAGACTGGGAGCCGGACTGGAGCCCCCAGGCCTGCTGCAACCCAGGTGTTATTGTAGGTCCTATAAAAACAGCAAAGGGCCCCAGGGCTGCTCCGGGACCCTGAAAGCCATCGGGGGTGACACCAGGTGCTGGGGGGGGGCACTGTGTGCTGGCATTGGGACCCCCATGCATGGGGACACTGCGTGCCAGTCCGGGGGTCCCCAGCGCCGTGTGGGGACCCCAGATTTGGGGGAGGGGGGGAACCCCACCACCCCCCTCCCACCCACCTGAAGCCCAGTGAACCGGTGGGCCGGTGATGGGGGACACCCCTGGGGGTCCCAGGACACTTGGGGGGGGGGGGGATGGGGACATGGCGGGGCCTGGCAGCACCCTTCCCCCTCCCCAGAGCTGGGGCAGGGTCAGGGGGTAAATTGGGGTCTCCTGTCCCCCCCACTGTGTCCCCCCCAGCAGCTGGGGCCGGTGACAGCTCCATGTCCCCAGGGCTGGGGCGGGGGGGAACCCCACCATGCCCAGCTGCTGCCTGCAGAGACACCCCCCGGGGAGGGGGGGGGGGCAGCCCCCCACAAACCCCTTTGGGGGGGGGCGGCCAACACAAGCCCCCTGGTCCCCAACCATGACAGGGACACCTCCCCATCACAGCCCCCCGAAAAAAATCCCACCATGGGTGGGGGTGGGCATCACCACCACTTCCCACCTCTTTTATTACACCCGAACGCTCCAAAATGAGGGTGGGGGGGGGGTGGGCACACCCTCCAACATCCCCCCCCCCCACTACCCCGAAGGAAAAGCCTTGATGACCTTGACGTCGTCGAGGGGCCGGTCCTGGGCGTTGGTCTCCACCATGGCCAGGCGGCCCAGCACCCCCATGCCCTGGCAGACCCTCCCGAAGATGCTGTGCTTCCCGTCCAGCCACTGCGCCGGGCCCAGCGTCAGGAAGAATTGGCTACCGTTGGTGTCCGGCCCCGCGTTGGCCATGGCCAAGATGCCGGCACCTAGGAGGGACAGAGGGACATCGGTGATGGTGATGGTCTGCTTTTGGGGGTTTTTTTTTTTGTTTGTTTGATTGGTATCATGGGAGATATGGATCATGGGTGGGGTTCTGGGGAATATAGGGGATGTGCCACCCCATGGCCAAGGTCCTGGCAACGTAGGGGACACGTCACCCCATGGTCAGGCTCCTTGGGACATGCCACCCCATGGTCAGGCTCCTTGGGACACGCCACCCCATGGTCAGGCTCCTTGGGAAACGTCACCCCATGGTCAGGCTCCTTGGGACATGCCAGCACATGCATAAGGTTCTGGTATCATGGGGGACATGCCACTGCATAGATGGGTTCTTAGGGGACATGCCACCCCATGGCCAAGGTCCTGGCAATGTGGGGGACACGTCACGCCATGGTCAGGCTCCTTGGGGCATGCCAGCCCATGGTCAGGCTCCTTGGGAACACGTCACCCCATGGTCAGGCTCCTTGGGACATGCCACCCCATGGATAAGGTTCTGGTATCATGGGGGACATGCCACCCCATGGATGGGTTCTTAGGGGACATGCCACCCCATGGCCAAGGTCCTGGCAACATAGGGGACACGTCACCCCATGGTCAGGCTCCTTGGTTTATGCCACCCCATGGATAAGGCTCTGGTATCATGGGGGACATGCCACCCCATGGTCAGGTTGCTGGGGGACATGCCACCCCACGGCCAAGGTCCTGGCAACATGGGAGACATGCCACCCCATGGTCAGGCTCCTTGGGACATGCCACCCCATGGATAAGGCTCTGGTATCATGGGGGACATGCCACCCCATGGATGGGGTCTTGGGGGACATGCCACCCCATGGCCAGGCTTCTCAGGGACATGGGAGCCATGTTAACCCATGGCTGGGGTCCGGAGGGACATGTCATCCCATGGCCAGCCTCCTGGGGGTCATGCCACCCCACTGATGGGGACTTAGGGGGACATGGGAGACATGCCACCCCATGGATAAGGTTCTGGTATCATGGGGGACATGCCACCCCATGGTCAGGTTCCTGGGGAACATGGAGGACATGCCACCCCATGGCCAAGGTCCTGGCAACGTAGGGGACACGTCACCCCATGGTCAGGCTCCTTGGGGCATGTCACCCCATGGTCAGGCTCGTTGGGACATGCCAGTCCATGGATAAGGTTCTGGTATCATGGGGGACATGCCACCCCATGGTCAGGTTGCTGGGGGACATGCCACCCCACGGCCAAGGTCCTGGCAACATGGGAGACATGCCACCCCATGGTCAGGCTCCTTGGGACATGCCACCCCATGGATAAGGCTCTGGTATCATGGGGGACATGCCACCCCATGGATGGGGTCTTGGGGGACATGCCACCCCATGGCCAGGCTTCTCAGGGACATGGGAGCCATGTTAACCCATGGCTGGGGTCCGGAGGGACATGTCATCCCATGGCCAGCCTCCTGGGGGTCATGCCACCCCACTGATGGGGACTTAGGGGGACATGGGAGACATGCCACCCCATGGATAAGGTTCTGGTATCATGGGGGACATGCCACCCCATGGTCAGGTTCCTGGGGAACATGGAGGACATGCCACCCCATGGCCAAGGTCCTGGCAACGTAGGGGACACGTCACCCCATGGTCAGGCTCCTTGGGGCATGTCACCCCATGGTCAGGCTCGTTGGGACATGCCAGTCCATGGATAAGGTTCTGGTATCATGGGGGACATGCCACCCCATGGTCAGGTTGCTGGGGGACATGCCACCCCACGGCCAAGGTCCTGGCAACATGGGAGACATGCCACCCCATGGTCAGGCTCCTTGGGACATGCCACCCCATGGATAAGGCTCTGGTATCATGGGGGACATGCCACCCCATGGATGGGGTCTTGGGGGACATGCCACCCCATGGCCAGGCTTCTCAGGGACATGGGAGCCATGTTAACCCATGGCTGGGGTCCGGAGGGACATGTCATCCCATGGCCAGCCTCCTGGGGGTCATGCCACCCCACTGATGGGGACTTAGGGGGACATGGGAGACATGCCACCCCATGGATAAGGTTCTGGTATCATGGGGGACATGCCACCCCATGGTCAGGTTCCTGGGGAACATGGAGGACATGCCACCCCATGGCCAAGGTCCTGGCAACGTAGGGGACACGTCACCCCATGGTCAGGCTCCTTGGGGCATGTCACCCCATGGTCAGGCTCGTTGGGACATGCCAGTCCATGGATAAGGTTCTGGTATCATGGGGGACATGCCACCCCATGGTCAGGTTGCTGGGGGACATGCCACCCCACGGCCAAGGTCCTGGCAACATGGGAGACATGCCACCCCATGGTCAGGCTCCTTGGGACATGCCACCCCATGGATAAGGCTCTGGTATCATGGGGGACATGCCACCCCATGGATGGGGTCTTGGGGGACATGCCACCCCATGGCCAGGCTTCTCAGGGACATGGGAGCCATGTTAACCCATGGCTGGGGTCCGGAGGGACATGTCATCCCATGGCCAGCCTCCTGGGGGTCATGCCACCCCACTGATGGGGACTTAGGGGGACATGGGAGACATGCCACCCCATGGATAAGGTTCTGGTATCATGGGGGACATGCCACCCCATGGTCAGGTTCCTGGGGAACATGGAGGACATGCCACCCCATGGCCAAGGTCCTGGCAACGTAGGGGACACGTCACCCCATGGTCAGGCTCCTTGGGGCATGTCACCCCATGGTCAGGCTCGTTGGGACATGCCAGTCCATGGATAAGGTTCTGGTATCATGGGGGACATGCCACCCCATGGTCAGGTTGCTGGGGGACATGCCACCCCACGGCCAAGGTCCTGGCAACATGGGAGACATGCCACCCCATGGTCAGGCTCCTTGGGACATGCCACCCCATGGATAAGGCTCTGGTATCATGGGGGACATGCCACCCCATGGATGGGGTCTTGGGGGACATGCCACCCCATGGCCAGGCTTCTCAGGGACATGGGAGCCATGTTAACCCATGGCTGGGGTCCGGAGGGACATGTCATCCCATGGCCAGCCTCCTGGGGGTCATGCCACCCCAC
>JAJKFH010003818.1:0-32608 GCA_023333565.1 Puffinus mauretanicus | reverse complement strand
AAGCGGCCATTCTCCACATAGGGCTGGCACTGAGATAGCCACGAATCAAGGTTACTGCTGGCCCTCACCTTCCGTTTGCAGTCCCTAGGCAGCCCCACCAACACCGGGGCTCTCTGTCTGTTCTCCCACCTAACCTCAACCTAGCCCTGACCCTCACCAGGGCCACGCTCCGTGGCGGCCACCCTCCACATAGGGCTTGGCACTAAGGGAGCCAGAAATCAAGGTTGATGCTGGCCCTCACCTTTCCTTGGTAGCCCCACCAAATCCGAGGCTCTGTCTCTGTTCTCCCACTTATCCTCGCCATATCCCTTACCCTCATCAGGGCAAAGCTCCGAAGCGGCCACGCTCCATATAGGGCTTGGCACTAAATAGCCAGGTCTCACGGATGTTGCTGGCCCTCACCTTCCTTGGTAGCCCCACCAACACCGGGGCTCTCTGTCTGTTCTCCCACCTAACCTCAACCTAGTCCTGACCCTCACCAGGGCCAAGCTCCGAAGCGGCCATTCTCCACATGGGGCTTGGCACTAAGGGAGCCAGAAATCAAGGTTGATGCTGGCCCTCACCTTTCCTTAGTAGCACCACCAAATCCGAGGCTCTGTCTCTGTTCTCCCACTTATCCTCGACATATCCCTTACCCTCATCAGGGCAAAGCTCCGCAGCGGCCATTCTCTACATAGGGCTGGCACTGAGATAGCCAGGAATCAAGGCTAATGCTGGCCCTCACCTTCCATTTGCAGTCCCTAGGCAGCCCCACCAACACCGCTCTCTGGTTCAGCCCCCTCCCTCCTAACCTAAACCTCAGCCTCTGACGCCACTAGGCTACAAGTCTGGTTGACATTCTCCACATAGGGCTGGCACTGAGATAGCCACGAATCAAGGCTAATGCTGGCCCTCACCTTCCGCTTGCAGTCCCTAGGCAGCCCCACCAACACCGGGGCTCTCTGTCTGTTCTCCCACCTAACCGCAACCTAGCCCTGACGCTCACCAGGGCCAAGCTCCGAAGCGGACATTCTCCACATAGGACTGGCACTGAGATAGCCAGGAACCATGGCTGATGCTGGCCCTCACGGTCTCTTGGCAGCCGCTTCTCAGCCCCACCAATACCAGGGCTCTGTGTCTCTGCTCGCACCTAACAGCCACCTATCCCTTAACCTCATCGGCGCCAAGCTCCAAAGCGACCACTCTGCATGTGGGGCTTAGGCACTTAGGTAGCCACGAATCAGGGTTGATGCTGGACCTCAGGATCACTACGCAGCCCATTCTCAGCCCCACCAACACCGGGACTCGCTGTCTGTTCTCCCACCTAACCTCAACCTAGCCCTGACCCTCACCAGGGCCAAGCTCCGAAGCGGCCATTCTCCACATAGGGCTGGCACTGAGATAGCCACGAATCAAGGCTAGTGCTGGCCCTCACCTTCCGTTTGCAGTCCCTAGGCAGCCCCACCAACACCGGGGCTCTCTGTCTGTTCTCCCACCTAACCTCAACCTAGCCCTGACCCTCACCAGGGCCAAGCTCCGAAGCGGCCACCCTCCACGTGGAGCTTGGCACTAAGGTAGCCAGAAATCAAGGCTGATGATGGCCCTCACCTTTCCTTGGTAGCCCCACCAAATCCGGGGCTCTGTCTCTGTTCTCCCACTTATCCTCGACATATCCCTTACCCTCATCAGGGCAAAGCTCCGAAGCGGCCACCCTCCATATAGGGCTTGGCACTAAATAGCCAGGTCTCACGGATATTGCTGGCCCTCACCTTCCTTGGTAGCCCCACCAACACCGGGGCTCTGTGTCTGTTCTCCCACCTAACCTCAACCTAGCCCTGACCCTTACCAGGGCCAAGCTCCGAAGCGGCCACCCTCCACATGGGACTTGGCACTAAGGGAGCCAGAAATCAAGGTTGATGCTGGCCCTCACCTTTCCTTGGTAGCCCCACCAAATCCGAGGCTCTGTCTCTGTTCTCCCACTTATCCTCGACATATCCCTTACCCTCACCAGGGCCAAGCTCCGAAGCGGACATTCTCCACATAGGACTGGCACTGAGATAGCCAGGAACCAAGGCTGATGCTGGCCCTCACGGTCTCTTGGCAGCCGCTTCTCAGCCCCACCAATACCAGGGCTCTGTGTCTCTGCTCGCACCTAAAAGCCACCTATCCCTTAACCTCATCGGCGCCAAGCTCCAAAGCGACCACTCTGCATGTGGGGCTTAGGCACTTAGGTAGCCACGAATCAGGGTTGATGCTGGACCTCAGCATCACTACGCAGCCCATTCTCAGCCCCACCAACACCGGGGCTCGCTGTCTGTTCTCCCACCTAACCTCAACCTAGCCCTGACCCTCACCAGGGCCACGCTCCGTGGCGGCCATTCTCCACATAGGGCTGGCACTGAGATAGCCATGAATCAAGGCTAATGCTGGCCCTCACCTTCCGTTTGCAGTCCCTAGGCAGCCCCACCAACACCGGGGCTCTGTGTCTGTTTTCCCACCTAACCTCAACCTAGCCCTGACCCTTACCAGGGCCAAGCTCCGAAGCGGCCACCCTCCACATGGGGCTTGGCACTAAGGGAGCCAGAAATCAAGGTTGATGCTGGCCGTCACCTTTCCTTGGTAGCCCCACCAAATCCGAGGCTCTGTCTCTGTTCTCCCACTTATCCTCGACATATCCCTTACCCTCATCAGGGCATAGCTCCGCAGCGGCCGTTCTCCACATAGGGCTGGCACTGAGATAGCCAGGAACCAAGGCTGATGCTGGCCCTCACGGTCTCTTGGCAGCCGCTTCTCAGCCCCACCAACACCGGGGCTCTGTGGCTGTTCTCCCAGTTAGCCTCGACATATCTCTTAACCTCATCAAGGCAAAGTTCGGAAGCGGCCACCCTCCACGTAGAGCTTGGCACTGAGGTAGTCAGGAATCAAGGTTGATGCTTGTCCTCACGATCACTTCGCAGCCGCTTCTCAGCCCCACCAATACCAGGGCTCTGTGTCTCTGCTCGCACCTAACAGCCACCTATCCCTTAACCTCATCGGCGCCAAGCTCCAAAGCGACCACTCTGCATGTGGGGCTTAGGCACTTAGGTAGCCACGAATCAGGGTTGATGCTGGACCTCAGGATCACTACGCAGCCCATTCTCAGCCCCACCAACACCGGGGCTCGCTGTCTGTTCTCCCACCTAACCTCAACCAAGCCCTGATCCTCACCAGGGCCAAGCTCCGAAGCGGCCATTCTCCACATAGGGCTGGCACTGAGATAGCCACGAATCAAGGTTAATGCTGGCCCTCACCTTCCGTTTGCAGTCCCTAGGCAGCCTCACCAACACCGGGGCTCTCTGTCTGTTTTCCCACCTAACCTCAACCTAGCCCTGACCCTTACCAGGGCCAAGCTCCGAAGCGGCCACCCTCCACTTGGGGCTTGGCACTAAGGGAGCCAGAAATCAAGGTTGATGCTGGCCCTCACCTTTCCTTGGTAGCCCCACCAAATCCGAGGCTCTGTCTCTGTTCTCCCACTTATCCTCGCCATATCCCTTACCCTCATCAGGGCAAAGCTCCGAAGCGGCCACGCTCCATATAGGGCTTGGCACTAAATAGCCAGGTCTCACGGATGTTGCTGGCCCTCACCTTCCTTGGTAGCCCCACCAACACCGGGGCTCTGTGTCTGTTCTCCCACCTAACCTCAACCTAGCCCTGACCCTCACCAGGGCCAAGCTCCGAAGCGGCCACCCTCCACATGGGGCTTGGCACTAAGGGAGCCAGAAATCAAGGTTGATGCTGGCCTCACCTTTCCTTGGTAGCCCCACCAAATCCGAGGCTCTGTCTCTGTTCTCCCACTTATCCTCGACATATCCTTTACCCTCATCAGGACAAAGCTCCGCAGCGGCCGTTCTCCACATAGGGCTGGCACTGAGATAGCCACGAATCAAGGCTAATGCTGGCCCTCACCTTCCGTTTGCGGTCCCTAGGTAGCCCCACCAACACCTGGGCTCTCTGTCTGTTCTCCCTCCTAACCTCAACCTACCCCTGACCCTCACCAGGGCCAAGCTGCGAAGCGGCCATTCTCCACATAGGACTGGCACTGAGATAGCCACGAATCAAGGCTAATGGTGGCCCTCACCTTCCGTTTGCAGTCCCTAGGCAGCCCCACCAACACCGGGGCTCTCTGTCTGTTCTCCCTCCTAACCGCAACCTAGCCCTGACCCTTATCAGCTCCCAGCTCCGAAGGGGCCACCGACCACATGGGGCTAGGCACTGAAGTAGCCAGGAACCAAGGCTGATGCTGGCCCTCACGGTCTCTTGGCAGTCCCGTCTCAGCCCCACCAATACCGGGGCTCTGTGTCTCTGCTCGCAACTAACAGCCACCTATCCCTTAACCTCATCGGCGCCAAGCTCCAAAGCAACCGCTCTGCATGTGGGGCTTAGGCACTTAGGTAGCCACGAATCAGGGTTGATGCTCACGATCACTACGCAGCCCATTCTCAGCCCCACCAACACCGGGGCTCTCTGTCTGTTCTCCCAGCTAACCTCAACCTAGCCCTGACCCTCTCAGGGCCAAGCTCGGAAGCGGCCGTTCTCCACATAGGGCTGGCACTGAGATAGCCACGAATCAAGGCTAATGCTGGCCCTCACCTTCCGTTTGCAGTCCCTAGGCAGCTCCACCAACACCGGGGCTCTCTGTCTGTTCTCCCTCCTAACCTCAACCTAGCCTTGACCCTCACCAGGGCCAAGCTCCGAAGCGGCCACTCTCCACATGGGGCTTGGCACTAAGGGAGCCAGAAATCAAGGTTGATGCTGGCCCTCACCTTTCCTTGGTAGCCCTACCAAATCCGAGGTTCTGTCTCTGTTCTCCCAATTACCCACGACATATCCCTTCCCCTCATCAGGACAAAGCTCCGCAGCGGCCGTTCTCCACATAGGGCTGGCACTGAGATAGCCACGAATCAAGGCTAATGCTGGCCCTCACCTTCCGTTTGCGGTCCCTAGGCAGCCCCACCAACACCGGGGCTCTCTGTCTGTTCTCCCTCCTAAACTCAACCTAGCCCTGACCCTCACCAGAGCCAAGCTCCGAAGCGGCCGTTCTCCACATAGGGCTGGCACTGAGATAGCCACGAATCAAGGCTAATGCTGGCCCTCACCTTCCGCTTAGAAGTGCCCTAGGCAGCCCCACTCAACACCGGGGCTCTCTTGTCTGTTCTCTCAGACCTAACCTCGCTAACCTAGCCCTGACCCTCACCAGTGCCAAGCTCCGAAGCGGCCACCCTCCACATGGGGCTTGGCACTAAGGGAGCCAGAAATCAAGGTTGATGCTGGCCCTCACCTTTCCTTGGTAGCCCCACCAAATCCGAGGCTCTTTCTCTGTTCTCCCACTTATCCTCGACATATCCCTTACCCTCATCAGGGCAAAGCTCCGCAGCGGCCGTTCTCCACATAGGGCTGGCACTGAGATAGCCACGAATCAAGGCTAATGCTGGCCCTCACCTTCCGTTTGCAGTCCCTAGGCAGCTCCACCAACACCGGGGCTCTCTGTCTGTTCTCCCTCCTAACCGCAACCTAGCCCTGACCCTTATCAGCTCCCAGCTCCGAAGGGGCCACCGACCACATGGGGCTAGGCACTGAAGTGGCCAGGAACCAAGGCTGATGCTGGCCCTCACGGTCTCTTGGCAGTCCCGTCTCAGCCCCACCAATACCGGGGCTCTGTGTCTCTGCTCGCACCTAACAGCCACCTATCCCTTAACCTCATCGGCGCCAAGCTCCAAAGCAACCGCTCTGCATGTGGGGCTTAGGCACTTAGGTAGCCACGAATCAGGGTTGATGCTCACGATCACTACGCAGCCCATTCTCAGCCCCACCAACACCGGGGCTCTCTGTCTGTTCTCCCAGCTAACCTCAACCTAGCCCTGACCCTCACCAGGGCCAAGCTCCGAAGCGGCCGTTCTCCACATAGGGCTGGCACTGAGATAGCCACGAATCAAGGCTAATGCTGGCCCTCACCTTCCGTTTGCAGTCCCTAGGCAGCCCCACCAACACCGGGGCTCTCTGTTGTTCTCCCACCTAACCTCAACCTAGCCCTGACCCTCACCAGGGCCAAGCTCCGAAGCGGCCACCCTCCACATGGGGCTTGGCACTAAGGGAGCCAGAAATCAAGGTTGATGCTGGCCCTCACCTTTCTTTGGTACCCCCACCAAATCCGAGGCTCTGTCTCTGTTCTCCCACTTCTCCTCGACATATCCCTTACCCTCATCAGGGCAAAGCTCCGCAGTGGCCGTTCTCCACATAGGGCTGGCACTGAGATAGCCAGGAATCAAGGCTAATGCTGGCCCTCACCTTCCGTTTGCAGTCCCTAGGCAGCCCCACCAACACCGGGGCTCTCTGTCTGTTCTCCCACCTAACCTCAACCTAGCCCTGACCCTCACCAGGGCCAAGCTCCGAAGCGGCCACCCTCCACATGGGGCTTGGCACTAAGGGAGCCAGAAATCAAGGTTGATGCTGGCCCTCACCTTTCCTTGGTAGCCCCACCAAATCCGAGGCTCTGTCTCTGTTCTCCCACTTATCCTCGACATATCCCTTACCCTCATCAGGACAAAGCTCCGCAGCGGCCGTTCTCCACATAGGGCTGGCACTGAGATAGCCACGAATCAAGGCTAATGCTGGCCCTCACCTTCCGTTTGCGGTCCCTAGGCAGCCCCACCAACACCGGGGCTCTCTGTCTGTTCTCCCTCCTAACCTCAACCTAGCCCTGACCCTCACCAGGGCCAAGCTGCGAAGCGGCCATTCTCCACATAGGACTGGCACTGAGATAGCCACGAATCAAGGCTAATGGTGGCCCTCACCTTCCGTTTGCAGTCCCTAGGCAGCCCCACCAACACCGGGGCTCTCTGTCTGTTCTCCCTCCTAACCGCAACCTAGCCCTGACCCTTATCAGCTCCCAGCTCCGAAGGGGCCACCGACCACATGGGGCTAGGCACTGAAGTAGCCAGGAACCAAGGCTGATGCTGGCCCTCACGGTCTCTTGGCAGTCCCGTCTCAGCCCCACCAATACCGGGGCTCTGTGTCTCTGCTCGCACCTAACAGCCACCTATCCCTTAACCTCATCGGCGCCAAGCTCCAAAGCAACCGCTCTGCATGTGGGGCTTAGGCACTTAGGTAGCCACGAATCAGGGTTGATGCTCACGATCACTACGCAGCCCATTCTCAGCCCCACCAACACCGGGGCTCTCTGTCTGTTCTCCCAGCTAACCTCAACCTAGCCCTGACCCTCACCAGGGCCAAGCTCGGAAGCGGCCGTTCTCCACATAGGGCTGGCACTGAGATAGCCACGAATCAAGGCTAATGCTGGCCCTCACCTTCCGTTTGCAGTGCCTAGGCAGTCCACCAACACCGGGGCTCTCTGTCTGTTCTCCCAGCTAACCTCAACCTAGCCCTGACCCTCACCAGGGCCAAGCTCCGAAGCGGCTACCCTCCACATGGGGCTTGGCACTAAGGGAGCCAGAAATCAAGGCTGATGCTGGCCCTCACCTTTCCTTGGTAGCCCCACCAAATCCGAGGCTCTGTCTCTGTTCTCCCACTTAGCCTCGACATATCCCTTCCCCTCATCAGGGCAAAGCTCCGAAGCGACCACCCACCACATGGGGCTTGGCACTGAGATAGCCACGAATCAAGGCTAATGCTGGCCCTCACCTTCCGTATGCAGTCCCTAGGCAGCCCCACCAACACCGGGGCTCTGTGTCTGTTCTCCCTCCTAACCTCAACCTAGCCTTGACCCTCATAAGGGCCAAGCTCCGAAGGGGCCCCCGACCACACGGAGCTAGGTACTGAAGTAGCCAGGAACCAAGGCTGATGCTGGCCCTCACGGTCTCTTGGCAGCCCCTTCTCAGCCCCACCAATAACGGGGCTCTGTGTCTCTGTCCGCACCTAACAGCGACCTATCCCTTAACCTTATCGGAGCCAAGATCCCAAGCGACCACTCTTCATGTGGGGCTTAGGCACTTAGGTAGCCACGAATCAGGGTTGATGCTGGACCTCAGGATCACTATGCAGCCCATTCTCAGCCCCACAAACACCGGGGCTCTCTGTTCTCCCACCTAACCTCAACCTAGCCCTGACCCTCACCAGGGCCAAGCTCCGAAGCGGCCACCCTCCACATAGGGCTTGGCACTAAGGGAGCCAGAAAGCAAGGTTGATGCTAGCCTTCAGCTTGCCTTGGTAGCCCCACCAAATCCGAGGCTCTGTCTCTGTTCTCCCACTTATCCTCGACATATCCCTTCCCCTCATCAGGGCAAAGCTGTGCAGCGGCCATTCACCACATGGGGCTGGCACTGAGATAGCCAGGAATCAAGTTTGATGCTGGCCCTCACGATCACTTCGCAGACCCACCAACACCGGGGCTCTGTGTCTGTTCTCCCACTTAGCCTCGACATATCCCTTCCCCTCATCTGGGCAAAGCTCCGAAGCGGCCACCCACCACATGGGGCTTGGCACTGAGATAGCCACGAATCAAGGCTAATGCTGGCCCTCACCTTCCGTTTGCAGTCCCTAGGCAGCCCCACCAACACCGGGGCTCTGTGTCTGTTCTCCCTCCTAAATTCAACCTAGCCCTGACCCTCACCAGGGCAAAGCTCCGAAGGGGCCACCCTCCACATAGGGCTTGGCACTAAGGGAGCCAGAAATCAAGGTTGATGCTGGCCCTCACCTTGCCTTGGTAGCCCCACCAAATCCGAGGCTCTGTGTCCGTTCTCCCACTTATCCTCGACATATCCCTTACCCTCATCAGGGCAAAGCTCCGAAGCGGCCATTCTCCACATGGGGCTCAGGCACAGACTTGGCCAGGAATCAAGGCTGATGCTGGCCCTCACGGTCTCTTGGTAGCCCCTCCTCAGCCCCACCAACCCCTGCTCCCTTCTCTTTGGTCTCTTCCACCTAAACATCAACCTGCATCTTACCTTCATCACAGCCAGGCTCTGAAACGTCTACCCACCAGATGGCGCTCCAACACAGAGGGAACCAAGATGACTGTTGTTCGTTGCACTCGCCTGCCCTGGCAGCCCTTTGATTCCCCCACCAACACCGGGGCTATGCGCTTGCCGTAGCACTCAACCATCAACCTTGCCGCAGCCCAACTGCAAAGCAGACAAGCGCCCCGTCGAGCTCCCACACACTTTTAGCCAGGACTGAAATATGTTCGCGGCGCTCACCTTCCCTTTGCAGCCCCTTCTCAGCTGCCCAGCACCCAGCCATCTCCAGCACCGCAAATGTGCAACATCCAGCACACCTAGCACCCCTTCGGATCATTGGCAGTGCTTGGTGCTGGGCATGGGTCGGTGCTGGGCCGTGGGGGTACTGTGTGCTAGGCCCTGAGTGGCGTGGGTTCTGGACAGGTCTGGGTGCTGCGGTTGCTGGGTGTTGGGCATATCTGGGTGCTCGATATGTCCCTGTGCTGGGCACTGGGAGGATTTGGTGCTGGGAATGGGCAGGTGATGATTGTGTCTGGGTGATGGATGCTGGCTACAGGCAGTGCTGGGCACTGGCTGCGCTGGGTGCTGGTCACTGGGGGTACTGGGTTCTAGGCACTGGGCGTGCGGGGTGCTGGACATCTCTGAGTGCTGAGCATGTCCAAGTGATGGGTCGTGGGCACTGGGACTGCTGGGCAGTGGGGTGCTGGGGACTATGCATCAGGGTGCTGGGCATGCCTGTGGACTGAGTGCTTGGTGCTGGGTTCTGGATGCTGGCTGTTGGGCATTGTCTGTGTGCTGGTTATTGGGCACTGGCGGTGGTAGGCATGGGAGTGCTTGTTGCTGGGCATTTTCTGATCCTGGCTGTTGGGGGCGCTGAGCACTGGACCTGTCTGGGTGATGGATGGAGGGAGTTTTGGGTGCCGGGCACTAGGGGTGCTGGCTAGTGGGTATGTCCGTGTGCTGGGCATGTCCATATGCCAGATGCTGTGCGCTGGGGATGCTGGGCACTGGGGTTAGTGGGTGCTGTGCACTGGGGTTGCTGGGTGCTGGGCGGCGCGACTGCTGGGGGCTGGGAGTGCTGGGTACTATGCATAAGCGGGTGCAGGGTATGTCTTGCTGCTGGATGGTGGGTTCTGGGGGTACAGGGTGCTGGGCAGTGGGGTTGCTGGGTGCTGAGTCCTGTGGGTGCTGGTTGCTGGGCCCTGGGAGTGCGGGGTACTATGCATAAGCAGGTGCAGGGTATGTCTTGCTGCTGGGTGCTGGGGGTATTGGGTGTTGGCCACTGGGGTGTTGGGTGTTGGGCATGTCCTCGTCCTTGGCATGACTGATGCTGGGCACTGGGGGTGCTGGCTGCTGGGAGCTAGGGGTGCTGGCTGTGGGCATTTCAGTTGCTGGACATGAGCAGGTGCTGGGTGTGTCCAGGTGCTGGGCATGTGCGGATGCTGGCTCTGGGTGTTCTGGGTGGTGGGCAGTGAGGGTGCTGGACGCTGGGGATGCTGGCTGTTGCGGTGCTGGGTGCTGGGCACTGGGGCTGCTGAGTGGTGGGCATGTCCAGGTGCTGTTTGTTGGCGGTTGGGGTGCTGGGTTGTGCGCCTGTCCGGGAGTTAGTGCTGGGCCCTGGGGTGCTGTGTATGTCCGAGTGCTGGCCATGTCTGGATGCTGGGTAAACGGGTTCTTGGGCTGTGGGGGTGTTGGGTATGCTGGTTTCTGGGCACTGGGGAGGTGCTGGCTGCGAGACCTGCATGGTGGTGGGTGTTTGGTGTACTGGGTGCAGGGCACTGGGCGTGCTGGGTGCTGGGCATGTCTGGGTGCTATGTGCTGATCACTGGGGATGTTGGGGGCTGGTTTGCTGTGTTCTGGTGTGTAGCGTGCTGGGCATGTTTGGGCGCTGGGTACTGGGCGCTGGTGGGGGTGGTCCCAGGGGGTGCTGTATGCTGGGCCTGTCCGGGGGGTGGGTGTTGGGCAGTGGGGTTGCTGGGTGCTGGAAATGTGCGGGGGCTGGGGGCTGGGCCCTGAGGTTGCTGGGGGCTGGGCACTCGGGTTGCTGGGTGTTGGCTGGTGCGGTTGCGGGGCCCTGGTATTGCTGGGTACTATGCATAACTGAGTGCAGGGTATCTCTTGGTGCTGGAGGTACTGGGTGCTGGGCACATCCGGTGCTGGGTCTGTGCTCTGGAGTTGCTGGGTTCTGTGCTCTGGGGGTGCTTGTTCCTTGGCACATGCGTGTGCTGTGTGCTCTGCCCTGGTTGTGCTGGCTATGTGTGGGTGTTGGGCAGTGTGGGTGCTGTGTGGTGGGCGCTGGGCATGTCTGGGTGCTGGGTGATGGGCACGGGAGGTTCTGGGCGATGGGGAGCAGGGAACCTGCCTGCTAGGCATGTCTGAGTGCTGGGCATGTCCGGGTGCTGGGTACTGTGCGCTGGCAGTGGTGGGCGGTGGTGGTGCTGGGTGCTGGGCATGTCCGGGTGCTAGGCAATGGCGGTGCTGGGTGCTTGGCGCTGGGGGTGATTGTCTTTGGGTGTGCTGGGTGCTGGGCACGTCCCTGTGCTGGGTGGTGGGGGTGCTGGGCATGTGCGGGTGTTGGTTGCCGGGCCCTGGGTGTACTGGGTGCTGGACGCTGGGGTGGTTGGTTTCTGGGCGCTGGGGGTGCTTGGGTTCTGTGCCCCTGTGTTGCTGGGTGCTGAGCATGTCCGGGTGCTGGCCATGTCTAAGTGCAGCGTGCTGGGCACTGGGTGCTGGGGGGTGGGGGTGCTGGACGCTGAGTGTTGGGTATGCTGGTTTCCGGGCACTGGGCGGAAGTGTGTGAGACCTGTGGGGGTGTTGTATGGTGGGTGCTTGGGGTGCTGAGCGCTGCAGGTGCTGGGCATGTCCAGGTGCTATGTGCTGATCACTGGGGTTCTTGGGGGCTGGTTTGCTGTGTTCTGGTGTGTTGGGCGCTGGGCACGTTTGTCTGGGTGCTGGGCATGTCTGGGTGCTGGGTACTGGGAACTGGCAGTGTTGGGGCGGTGCGGGTGCTGTGTGCTGGGCATGTCGGGGTGCTGGGTACTGGGCAGTGGGAGTGCTGGGTGCTAGGTACTGGGGGTGCTGGGCCCTGGCATTGCTGGGTAATATGCAAAACTGAGTGCAGGGTATGTCTTGGTGCTGGATGCTTGGTACTGGAGGTACCGGGTGCTGGGCATATGCAGTGCTGGGTGTTGGGCATATGCGGTGCTGGGTGGCTGTGCTGGGGTTGCTGGGTGCTGTGCTGTGAGGGTGCTGGATTCCTGGCACGTGCGTGGGCTGTGTGCTGGGCCCTGGTTGTGCCGGGTATGTGTGGGTGCTGGGTGTTGGGCACTGGGGGTGGTGGTGCTAGGTGCTGGGCATGTCTGGGTGCTGAGCAATGGTGGTGCTGGGTGCTTGGCGCTGGGGGTGGTGGTCCCTGGGGCTGCTGTGTGCTGGGCACGTCGGGGTGCTGGGTTTTGGGCGGTGGGGGTGCTGGGTGCTGGGCGTGTGCGTGTGTTGGTTGCTGGACCCTGGCGTGCTGGGCGCTGGGGCTATCGGTTACTGGGTGCTGGGGGTGCTGGGTTCAATGCAGCGTATGCAGGTCCTGGGCAGTGGGTGTGCTGGAAGCTGGGTGTTGGGTATGCTGGTTCCTGCCACTGCGGGTGCTGGGTGTGAGACTTGTGGGCGTGCTGGATGGTGGGTGTTTGGTGTGCACCCTCACTGCCCACTACCCAGAACCCCAAGTGCCGAGCACACAGCATCCGGACGTGCCCAGCACCTGCACACGCCCAGCACCCACAAGACCCAACAACCAGCACCTGGTCATGACCAGTACCTGCAAATGCCCACAGCCAGCACCCCTAGCTCCCCGCACCCAGCACTCCCAGGGCCCAGCACTCATTCCCGGACATGCGCACAACCCAGCACACCCACCGCCAACACACAGCATCGAGACATGCCCAGCACCCAGCAGCCCCAGTGCCCAGCATCCACCAGCAAGACATACCCTGCACCCAATTATGCATGGTACCCAGCACTCCCAGGGCCCAGCAACCAGTAGCCCCAGTACCTCGGCTCGCTTCTGTAATTCTACACAATGAAGACTTGTGGCTTAGAAGTTAGGTAACTAGCAGGTGTGGTGTTTGCAGGTGTGTAGAATTGTAGTCGAAATCGGTCTCCTGGAAGCAGTGTTAGACTCTAGTGAAGAGTAACCTTGGAAACGAGAACCGTAAACAAACGTGGTCCAGACGCGGCTCGGAGACAAACCTCGACCTTACAAGGAAAGAAAGGAACAGGTTCACAAAGAGTTCACTACCCCGCCGCCAGAGACCACCCGAGACCCTCAAGGAGACCCTAAAGGTTTTAGTGCGCATGTGTCTAGGATGATGTAATATTATAATCGGTTCTCGGAAATTTAAGGAATATTTAAGAAATTTAAGGAATATTTAAGAGAAACTTAAAATATGTATGAGAAGCATGGATACAAACAGAAAGGTGAGTAGACCCGGTGTGCTTCATTTGTGGCAAGTCCACCGAGCACCCAGGCCTGAATAAAACAATCTCTCTCCTGAGCGTGTGGAATTGGTTCCTTCCACGCCGGGCAGGAATCCGCTTTTCGGACAACACCTAGCCCCCAGCACCCGCACCAGCAGCACCAGCAAGCCCAGTGCCCAGCACGCAGCAACCTCAGGGCCCAGCACCCAGCCATGCCCGCCACCCGGACATGCACAGCACCCAGCACCCCCAGCGCCCAGAAACCAACACACGCACACACCCAGCACCCAGCACGCCCACTGCCCAAAACCCAGCAGCCCAACATGCCCAGCACACAGCACCACCACCACCGCCCACCACCCCCACTGCCCAGTACCCAGCACCCACACATGCCCAGCACCCACACATGCCCAGCAGGCAGCTTCTCTGCTGCCCACCGCCCAGCAACCCGACCGCCCAGCACCCAGGCCCCGCCACACAGCACCCACACTGCCCAACACCCAGCACCCACACATACCCGGCACAACCAGGGCCCAGCACACAGCACACGCACGTGCCAGGAATCCAGCACCCTCACAGCACAGCACCCAGCAACCCCAGCACAGCCACCCAGCACCGCATATGCCCAGCACCTAGCACCGCATATGCCCAGCACCCATTACCTCCAGCACCAGGCACCCAGCACCAAGACATACCCTGCACTCAGTTATGTGTAGTACCCAGCAATACCAGGGCCCAGCACCCCAGTACCTAGCACCCAGCACTCCCACTGCCCAACACCCACCACCCGGACGTGCCCAGCACACAGCACCCCCACTGCCCACACAGCCAGCGCCCAGTACCCAGACATGCCCAGCACCCAAACATGCCCAGCACTCAACACACCACTGCCCAGATCCCAGCAAACCAGCCCCCAACATCTCCAGCGATCAGCACATAGCACGCGGACATGCCCAGCACCCAGCACCCGCAGCGCTCAGCACCCACCACCCCCAGTGCTCTGTACCCAGCACACCAAACACCCACCATCCAGCACCCGCAGCGCTCAGCACCCAGCACCCCCAGTGCCCAGCAACCAGCATACCTAACACCCACCATCCAGCACCCCCACACGTCTCACACCCAGCACCCCCAGTGCCCAGCAACCAGCATACCAACACCCACCATCCAGCTCCCCCACCACCCAGCACCCCCAGTGCCCAGTCCCCGCACCCAGACATGCCCAGCACCCGGACATACACAGCACTCAGCACTGTCCTGCTTCCGGCTGGGACAGAGTTAACTTTCTTCCCAGTAGCTTGGGGGGTGGGCTGGCTTTTGGGTTTGGTGTGAGAGGAGCCTTGATGGCCCCTTAATGCTTTGGCTGTTGCTGGGCGGTGCTTGCACCGGGAGACTTTTGTTCTCTCTTTTCAGCCTCCCACAGGAAGCTCGGGGGAGGGGGTTGGGGGGGTGGGGAGCACATCCGGGGTAGTTGACCTAGCTGGGCAATGGGGTATTCTATTGCATGTGACATCATGCTCAGTATAAAAAAAGGGAGGGGGCGGGGGGGGAACGACTCCCCCCCCCCTCCCCCTAGTTCATGACACGCGGTCGGCAGCGGTGAGCAGTTGCATTCTGCATTGCCTGCTTTGTATCGTCTGTTGTTGTTGTTGTTCTCATTGTTATTATTACTGTTCTACTTCGTTTTATTTCAATCATTAAACTGTTTTTATCTCAACCCGGGAGCTTTCCTACTTGTGCCCTCCCGATTCTCTCCCCCATCCCACGGGGTGGGGGGGGAGGAGAGCCAGCGGCTGCGTGGGGTTTATTTGCAGGCTGGGGTTAAACCACGACATGCACCCATCATACCCTCCACCCAGCACCCCCATGGCCCAGCACTCATTCCCGGACATGCGCACAACCCAGCACACCCACCGCCAACACACAGCCCCTGGACGTGCCCAGCACCCAGCAGCCCCAGTGCCCAGCACCGCATTGCCCAGCATCCCCAGCACCCAGCAGCAAGAGATACCCTGCACCCGCTTACGCATAGTACCCAGCACTCCCAGGGCCCAGCAACCAGCACTCCCAGGGCCCAGCAACCAGCACCCCCAGTACTTAGCCCCCAGCACCCACACCAGCCAGCACCCAGCAAGGCCGGTACCCAGCAACCTCAGGGCCCAGAACCCGGCAGCCAGGCATTGCCCAGCACCCAGACATGCTCAGCACCCAGCAACCCCAGTGCACACAACCCAGAAGCCCCAGCACCCAGAAACCAACAGCCCCAGCGCCCAGCACTCCCAGGGCTCAGAAACCAACACTCGCATGCACCCAACACTCCAACCATCCAACACCCAGACATGCCCAGCATGCAGCACCACCAGGGACCACCACCCCCAGCACCATGCACCCAGCACTACCACTGCCCAGCACACAACACCCCCACCACCTACTGCCCTGCACCCAACATGCCCAGCACCCAGACGTGCCCAGCAGGCAGCTTCCTTGCTGCCCACCGCCCAGCATCCCGACCGCCCAGCACCTGGACATGCCCAGGCCCCGCCACACAGCACCCACACTGCCCAACACCCAGCACCCACACATACCCAGCACAACCAGGGCTCAGCACACGCACATGCCAGGTTAAACCACGACATGCACCTATCATACCCTCCACCCAGCACCCCCATGGCCCAGCACTCATTCCCGGACATGCGCACAACCCAGCACACCCACTGCCAACACACAGCCCCTGGACATGCCCAGCACCCAGCAGCCCCAGCACCCAGCATCCAGCAGCAAGAGATACCCTGCACCTGCTTATGCATAATACCCAGCACTCCCAGGGCCCAGCAACCAGCACTTAGCCCCCAGCACCCACACCGGCCAGCACCCAGCAAGGCTGGTGCCCAGCACCCAGCAACCTCAGGGCCCAGAACCCAGCAGCCAGCCATTGCCCAGCACCCAGACATACCCAGCAACCCCAGTGCACAGAACCCAGAAGCCCCAGTGCCCAGAAACCAACCACCCCAGTGTCCAGCACCCAGTACACCCAGGGCCCAGCAACCAACACCCGCACATGCCCAGCACCCCCACCACCCAGCACACCCAAACACCATCACCCCCAGCGCCAAGCACCCAGTACTGCCATTGCCTAGCACCGGGACGTGCCCAGCACCCAGTACCACCACCACCAGTGCACAGTACCAAGCACCCGGATATGCCCAGCACTGAGACATTCCTAGAAGGCAGCTTCCCTGCTCCCCATCGCCCAGGACCTCCAGTGCCCAGCACCAGGACATGCCCAGTGCCCACCACGCAGCACCCATACTGCCCAACACCCAGCACCCACACATACCCAGCACAACCAGGGCTCAGCACATGCACATGCCAGGAATCCAACACCCCCAGAGCACAGCACCCAGCAAACCCAGAGCACACACCTAGCACCGGATATGGCCAGCACCAAGACATACCCTCCACTCCGTTACGCATAGTACCAAGCAATGCCAGGGCCCAGCACCCCCAGTACCTAGCACCCAGCACTCCCACCACCCAATACCCACCACCGGACATACCCAGCAGCCCCACTGCCCGTGCCCAGCACCCAGACATGCCCAGCACCCAAACATGCCCAGCGCCCAACACACCAGATAGCAGCAAACCAGCCCCCAACACCCCCAGTGATCTGCACATAGCACCCAGCACACGCTGCGCTCAGCACCCACCACCCCCAGTGCCCAGAAACCAGCATCCCTAATGCCCAGCATCCAGTACCACCACCCCCCAGCACCCCAACTGCCCAGTACCCGCACGCGGATATGCCCAGCACCCGAACATACACAGTACCCCTAGGACCCAGCACTCAGAACTCCAGCGCACTGCACTGTCCTGCTTCCGGCTGGGACAGAGTTAACTTTCTTCCCAGTAGCTTGGGGGTGGGCTGGCTTTTGGGTTTGGTGTGAGAGGAGCCTTGATGGCCCCTTAACGCTTTGGCTGTTGCTGGGCGGTGCTTGCACCGGGAGACTTTTGTTCTCTCTTTTCGGCCTCCCACAGGAAGCTCGGGGAGGGGGTTGGGGGGGCGGGGGGTGGGGAGCACATCCGGGGTAGTTGACCTAGCTGGGTAATGGGGTATTCTATTGCATGTGACATCATGCTCAGAATAAAAAAAGGGAGGGGGCGGGGGGGGAACGACTCCCCACCTCCCCCCCCCCCTAGTTCATGACACGCGGGCGGCAGTGGTGAGCAGTTGCATTCTGCATTGCCTGCTTTGTATCGCCTGTTGTTGTTGTTGTTCTCATTGTTATTATTACTGTTCTACTTCGTTTTATTTCAATCATTAAACTGTTTTTATCTCAACCCGGGAGCTTTCCTACTTGTGCCCTCCCGATTCTCTCCCCCATCCCATGGGGTGGGGGGGGAGGAGAGCCAGCGGCTGCGTGGGGTTTATTTGCAGGCTGGGGTTAAACCACGACATGCACCCATCATACCCTCCACCCAGCACCCCCATGGCCCAGCACTCATTCCCGGACATGCGCACAACCCAGCACACCCACCGCCAACACACAGCCCCTGGACGTGCCCAGCAGCCCCGGAGCCCAGCACACAGCACCCAGCATCCCCAGCACCAGGACATTACAAGAAGCCAGTACCCGCAGTGCCCAACACCCAACACCCCCACCACTCAGCAACGGAACATGCCTAGCAGCAGGCACCACCAATGTGTAGCAAGGAGTGCTAGGTGTGGTGGATATGGCACATTTGGGGCGCTGGAGCTGGCTGGCTGTTGGGCAGCAGAGAAGTGTCTATCAAGGGGAGGTGAGAGCCACCAACATCTTTCAGTCCTGCCTGTTAGTTTAAGGGAGCCCGAAGAGGAGATCGACTGCTTTGCAGTTGGGCTCTGGTAAGGTTGCTGGTTGGATGGCAGAGCGAGAGCAGCTCCCTCTGAAAGGGCTGCCACGAAAGGCAAGAGCAAGAAACAGCTTTCAAAGCTGGTTCTTTCTGTGTTGGAGCGCCCTCTGGTGGGAAGCCGTTTAGGAAATGGGCTCGAGCGATGGTAAGGCAAAGGCTGCTATTTAGGTTTGAGACTAAGGGAGAGGGCTGGTGGGACCGGGAAGGGGCTACTCCTCGTTTGGAGTCCATGTGGTGGGTGGCGTTATCTAATGCAGAAGGGCCTCGTTATCTATGCAGAACCTCAAACTATCCCTTACCCTCACCAGGGCCAAGCTCCGAAGCGGCCACCCTCCACATAGTGCTTGGCACTAAGGGAGCCAGAAATCAAGGTTGATGCTGGCCCTCACGCTCGCCGGGACAAAGCTCCGAAGCGGCCACGCTCCATATAGGGCTTGGCACTAAATAGCCAGGTCTCACGGATGTTGCTGGCCCTCACCTTCCTTGGTAGCCCCACCAACACCGGGACTCTGTGTCTGTTCTCCCACCTAACCTCAACCTAGCCCTGACCCTCACCAGGGCCAAGCTCCGAAGCGGCCACCCTCCACATGGGGCTTGGCACTAAGGGAGCCAGAAATCAAGGTTGATGCTGGCCCTCACATTTCCTTGGTAGCCCCACCAAATCCGAGGCTCTGTCTCTGTTCTCCCACTTCTCCTCGACATATGCCTTACCCTCATCAGGGCAAAGCTCCGCAGCGGCCGTTCTCCACATAGGGCTGGCACTGAGATAGCCACGAATCAAGGCTAATGCTGGCCCTCACCTTCCGTTTGCAGTCCCCAGGCAGCTCCACCAACACCGGGGCTCTCTGTCTGTTCTCCCTTCCACAAACGCGACATGCCAGAGGCCGGCGGACATTACCACGCCGGGCTGGCAAGGCCTTTGAAATCAAGGCTGTGCTTGGCCTCTTGTTCCTGGCAGCACGGGGCTCTGTGACCACCTTCGCTGGCTGGCCTCACCCGGGGCTGGCTCGGCCACCCTCCACATGGGGCTTGGCACTAAGGGAGCCAGAAATCAAGGTTGATGCTGGCCCTCACTTTTCCTTGGTACCCCCACCAAATCCGAGGCTCTGTCTCTGTTCTCCCACTTATCCTCGACATATCCCTTCCCCTCATCAGGGCAAAGCTCCGAAGCGGCCGTTCTCCACATAGGGCTGGCACTGAGATAGCCACGAATCAAGGCTAATGCTGGCCCTCACCTTCCGTTTGCAGTCCCTAGGCAGCCGCACCAGCACCGGGGCTCTGTGTCTGTTCTCCCACTTAGCCTCGACATATCCCTTCCCCTCATCAGGGCAAAGCTCCGAAGCGGCCATTCTCCACATGGGGCTGGCACTGAGATAGCCAGGAACCAAGGCTGATGCTGGCCCTCACGATCACTTCGCAGCCCCTCCAACACCGGGGCTCTCTGTCTGTTCTCCCACCTAACCTCAACCTAGCCCTGACCCTCACCAGGGCCAAGCTCCGAAGCGGCCACCCTCCACATGGGGCTTGGCACTAAGGGAGCCAGAAATCAAGGTTGATGCTGGCCCTCACTTTTCCTTGGTAGCCTCACCAAATCCGAGGCTCTGTCTCTGTTCTCCCACTTATCCTCGACATATCCCTTACCGCCATCAGGGCAAAGCTCCGCAGCGGCCGTTCTCCACATAGGGCTGGCACTGAGATAGCCACGAATCAAGGCTAATGCTGGCCCTCACCTTCCGTTTGCAGTCCCTAGGCAGCCCCACCAACACCGGGGCTCTCTGTCTGTTCTCCCAGCTAACCTCAACCTAGCCCTGACCCTCACCAGGGCCAAGCTCCGAAGCGGCCATTCTCCACATAGGGCTGGCACTGAAGTAGCCAGGAACCAAGGCTGATGCTGGCCCTCACGGTCTCTTGGCAGCCCCTTCTCAGCCCCACCAACACCGGGGCTCTGTGTCTGTTCTCCCACTTATCCTCGACATATCCCTTCCCCTCATCAGGGCAAAGCTCCGAAGCGGCCACCCTCCACATGGGGCTTGGCACTGAGATAGCCACGAATCAAGGCTAATGCTGACCCTCACCTTCCGTATGCAGTCCCTAGGCAGCCCCACCAACACCGGGGCTCTGTGTGTGTTCGCCCTCCAAACCTCAACCTAGCCTTGACCCTCATAAGGGCCAAGCTCCGAAGGGCCGGACGACCACACGGAGCTAGGCACTGAAGTAGCCAGAAAGCAAGGTTGATGCTGGCCCTCACGGTCTCTTGGCAGCCCCTTCTCAGCCCCACCAACACCGGGGCTCTGTGTCTGTTCTCCCACTTAGCCTCGACATATCCCTTCCCCTCATCAGGGCAAAGCTCCGAAGCGACCACCCACCACATGGGGCTTGGCACTGAGATAGCCACGAATCAAGGCTAATGCTGGCCCTCACCTTCCGTATGCAGTCCCTAGGCAGCCCCACCAACACCGGGGCTCTGTGTCTGTTCTCCCTCCTAACCTCAACCTAGCCTTGACCCTCATAAGGGCCAAGCTCCGAAGGGGCCCCCGACCACACGGAGCTAGGTACTGAAGTAGCCAGGAACCAAGGCTGATGCTGGCCCTCACGGTCTCTTGGCAGCCCCTTCTCAGCCCCACCAATAACGGGGCTCTGTGTCTCTGTCCGCACCTAACAGCGACCTATCCCTTAACCTTATCGGAGCCAAGATCCCAAGCGACCACTCTTCATGTGGGGCTTAGGCACTTAGGTAGCCACGAATCAGGGTTGATGCTGGACCTCAGGATCACTATGCAGCCCATTCTCAGCCCCACAAACACCGGGGCTCTCTGTTCTCCCACCTAACCTCAACCTAGCCCTGACCCTCACCAGGGCCAAGCTCCGAAGCGGCCACCCTCCACATAGGGCTTGGCACTAAGGGAGCCAGAAAGCAAGGTTGATGCTAGCCTTCAGCTTGCCTTGGTAGCCCCACCAAATCCGAGGCTCTGTCTCTGTTCTCCCACTTATCCTCGACATATCCCTTCCCCTCATCAGGGCAAAGCTGTGCAGCGGCCATTCACCACATGGGGCTGGCACTGAGATAGCCAGGAATCAAGTTTGATGCTGGCCCTCACGATCACTTCGCAGCCCCACCAACACCGGGGCTCTGTGTCTGTTCTCCCTCCTAAATTCAACCTAGCCCTGACCCTCACCAGGGCAAAGCTCCGAAGGGGCCACCCTCCACATAGGGCTTGGCACTAAGGGAGCCAGAAAGCAAGGTTGATGCTGGCCCTCACCTTGCCTTGGTAGCCCCACCAAATCCGAGGCTCTTTCTCTCTTCTCCCACTTATCCTCGACATATCCCTTCCCCTCATCAGGGCAAAGCTCTGAAGCGGCCACCCTCCATATGGGGCTTAGCACTGAGATAGCCACGAATCTAGGCTAATGCTGGCCCTTACCTTCCGTTTGCAGTCCCTAGGCAGAACCACCAACACCGGGGCTCTGTGTCTGTTCTCCCTCCTAACCTCAACCTAGCCCTGACCCTCACCAGGGCCAAGCTCCAAAGCGGCCATTCTCCACATAGGGCTTGGCAATAAGGTAGCCAGAAAGCAAGGTTGATGCTGGCCCTCACGATCACTTCGCAGCCCCACCAACACTGGGGCTCTGTGTCTGTTCTCCCACTTAGCCTCGACATATCCCTTCCCCTCATCAGGGCAAAGCTCCGAAGCGGCCACCCTCCACATGGGGCTTGGCACTGAGATAGCCACGAATCAAGGCTAATGCTGACCCTCATCTTCCGTTTGCAGTCCCTAGGCAGCCCCACCAACACCGGGGCTCTGTGTCTGTTCTCCCTCCTAAACTCAACCTAGCGTTGACCCTCACCAGGGCCAAGCTCCGAAGCGGCCACCCTCCACATAGGGCTTGGCACTAATGTAGCCAGAAAGCAAGGTTGATGCTGGCCCTCACCTTTCCTTGGTAGCCCCATCAAATCCGAGGCTCTGTGTCCGTTCTCCCACTTATCCTCGACATATCCCTTACCCTCATCAGGGCAAAGCTCCGAAGCGGCCATTCTCCACATGGGGCTCAGGCACAGACTTGGCCAGGAATGAAGGCTGATGCTGGCCCTCACGATCTCTTGGCAGCCCCTCCTCAGCCCCACCAACCCCTGCTTCCTTCTCTTTGGTCTCTTCCACCTAAACATCAACCTGCATCTTACCTTCATCACAGCCAGGCTCTGAAACGTCTACCCACTAGATGGCGCTCCAACACAGAGGGAACCAAGATGACTGTTGTTCGTTGCCCTCGCCTGCCCTGGCAGCCCTTTGAGGTCCCCACCAACACCGGGGCTATGCGCTTGCCGTAGCACTCAACCATCAACCTTGCCGCAGCCCAACTGCAAAGCAGACAAGCGCCCCGTCGAGCTCCCACACACTTTTAGCCAGGACTGAAATATGTTCGCGGCGCTCACCTTCCCTTTGCAGCCCCTTCTCAGCTGCCCAGCACTCAGCCATCTCCAGCACCGCAAATGTGCAACATCCAGCACACCTAGCACCCCTTCGGATCATTGGCAGTGCTTGGTGCTGGGCATGGGTCGGTGCTGGGCCGTGGGGGTACTGTGTGCTAGGCCCTGAGTGGCGTGGGTTCTGGACAGGTCTGGGTGCTGCGGTTGCTGGGTGTTGGGCATATCTGGGTGCTCGATATGTCCCTGTGCTGGGCACTGGGAGGATTTGGTGCTGGGAATGGGCAGGTGATGATTGTGTCTGGGTGATGGATGCTGGCTACAGGCAGTGCTGGGCACTGGCTGCGCTGGGTGCTGGTCACTGGGGGTACTGGGTTCTAGGCACTGGGCGTGCGGGGTGCTGGACATCTCTGAGTGCTGAGCATGTCCAAGTGATGGGTCGTGGGCACTGGGACTGCTGGGCAGTGGGGTGCTGGGGACTATGCATCAGGGTGCTGGGCATGCCTGTGGACTGAGTGCTTGGTGCTGGGTTCTGGATGCTGGCTGTTGGGCATTGTCTGTGTGCTGGTTATTGGGCACTGGCGGTGGTAGGCACGGGAGTGCTTGTTGCTGGGCATTTTCTGATCCTGGCTGTTGGGGGCGCTGAGCACTGGGCATGTCTGGGTGATGGATGGAGGGAGTTTTGGGTGCTGGGCACTAGGGGTGCTGGCTAGTGGGTATGTCCGTGTGCTGGGCATGTCCATATGCTGGCTGCTGTGCACTGGGGATGCTGGGCACTGGGGTTAGTGGGTGCTGTGCACTGGGGTTGCTGGGTGCTGGGCGGCGCGACTGCTGGGGGCTGGGAGTGCTGGGTACTATGCATAAGCAGGTGCAGGGTATGTCTTGCTGCTGGATGGTGGGTTCTGGGGGTATTGGGTGCTGGGCACTGGGGTTGCTGGGTGCTGAGTCCTGTGGGTGCTGGTTGCTGGGCCCTGGGAGTGCTGGGTACTATGCATAAGCAGGTGCAGGGTATGTCTTGCTGCTGGGTGCTGGTGGTATTGGGTGTTGGCCACTGGGGTGTTGGGTGCTGGGCATGTCCTCGTCCTTGGCATGACTGATGCTGGGCACTGGGGGTGCTGGCTGCTGGGAGCTAGGGGTGCTGGCTGTGGGCATTTCAGTTGCTGGACATGAGCAGGTGCTGGGTGTGTCCAGGTGCTGGGCATGTGCGGATGCTGGCTCTGGGTGTTCTGGGTGGTGGGCAGTGAGGGTGCTGGACGCTGGGGATGCTGGCTGTTGCGGTGCTGGGTGCTGGGCACTGGGGCTGCTGAGTGGTGGGCATGTCCAGGTGCTGTTTGTTGGCAGTTGGGGTGCTGGGTTGTGCGCCTGTCCGGGAGTTAGTGCTGGGCCCTGGGGGTGCTGTGTATGTCCGAGTGCTGGCCATGTCTGGATGCTGGGTAAAAGGGTTCTTGGGCTGTGGGGGTGTTGGGTATGCTGGTTTCTGGGCACTGGGGAGGTGCTGGCTGCGAGACCTGTATGGTGGTGGGTGTTTGGTGTACTGGCTGCAGGGCACTGGGCGTGCTGGGTGCTGGGCATGTCTGGGTGCTATGTGCTGATCACTGGGGATGTTGGGGGCTGGTTTGCTGTGTTCTGGTGTGTAGCGTGCTGGGCATGTTTGGGTGCTGGGTACTGGGCGCTGGTGGGGGTGGTCCCAGGGAGTGCTGTATGCTGGGCCTGTCCGGGGGGTGGGTGTTGGGCAGTGGGGTTGCTGGGTGCTGGAAATGTGCGGGTGCTGGGGGCTGGGCCCTGAGGTTGCTGGGGGCTGGGCACTCGGGTTGCTGGGTGCTGGCTGGTGCGGTTGCGGGGCCCTGGTATTGCTGGGTACTATGCATAACTGGGTGCAGGGTATCTCTTGGTGCTGGAGGTACTGGGTGCTGGGCATATCCGGTGCTGGGTCTGTGCTCTGGAGTTGCTGGGTTCTGTGCTCTGGGGGTGCTTGTTCCTTGGCACATGCGTGTGCTGTGTGCTCTGCCCTGGTTGTGCTGGCTATGTGTGGGTGTTGGGCAGTGTGGGTGCTGTGTGGTGGGCGCTGGGCATGTCTGGGTGCTGGGTGATGGGCACTGGAGGTTCTGGGCGATGGGGAGCAGGGAAGCTGCCTGCTAGGCATGTCTGAGTGCTGGGCATGTCCGGGTGCTGGGTACTGTGCGCTGGCGGTGGTGGTGCTGGGTGCTGGGCATGTCCGGGTGCTAGACAATGGCGGTGCTGGGTGCTTGGCGCTGGGGGTGATGGTCTTTGGGTGTGCTGGGTGCTGGGCATGTCCCTGTGCTGGGTGGTGGGGGTGCTGGGCGTGTGCGGGTGTTGGTTGCCGGGCCCTGGGTGTACTGGGTGCTGGACGCTGGGGGGGTTGGTTTCTGGGCGCTGGGGGTGCTGGGTTCTGTGCCCCTGTGTTGCTGGGTGCTGAGCATGTCCGGGTGCTGGCCATGTCTAAGTGCAGCGTGCTGGGCACTGGGTGCTGGGGGGGGTGGGGGTGCTGGATGCTGAGTGTTGGGTATGCTGGTTTCCGGGCACTGGGCGGAAGTGTGTGAGACCTGTGGGGGTGTTGTATGGTGGGTGTTTGGGGTGCTGAGCGCTGCAGGTGCTGGGCACGTCCAGGTGCTATGTGCTGATCACTGGGGTTCTTGGGGGCTGGTTTGCTGTGTTCTGGTGTGTTGGGCGCTGGGCATGTTTGTCTGGGTGCTGGGCATGTCTGGGTGCTGGGTACTGGGAACTGGCAGTGTTGGGGCAGTGCCGGTGCTGTGTGCTAGGCATGTCGGGGTGCTGGGTACTGGGCAGTGGGAGTGCTGGGTGCTAGGTACTGGGGTGCTGGGCCCTGGCATTGCTGGGTAATATGCAAAACTGAGTGCAGGGTATGTCTTGGTGCTGGATGCTTGGTGCTGGGGGTACCGGGTGCTGGGCATATGCAGTGCTGGGTGTTGGGCATATCCGGTGCTGGGTGGCTGTGCTGGGGTTGCTGGGTGCTGTGCTGTGAGGGTGCTGGATTCCTGGCACGTGCGTGTGCTGTGTGCTGGGCCCTGGTTGTGCCAGGTATGTGTGGGTGCTGGGTGTTGGGCACTGGGGGTGGTGGTGCTAGGTGCTGGGCATGTCTGGGTGCTGAGCAATGGTGGTGCTGGGTGCTTGGCACTGGGGGTGGTGGTCCCTGGGGCTGCTGTGTGCTGGGCACGTCGGGGTGCTGGGTTTTGGGCGGTGGGGGTGCTGGGTGCTGGGTGTGCGCGTGTGTTGGTTGCTGGACCCTGGCGTGCTGGGCGCTGGGGCTATCGGTTACTGGGTGCTGGGGGTGCTGGGTTCAATGCAGCGTATGCAGGTCCTGGGCAGTGGGTGTGCTGGAAGCTGGGTGTTGGGTATGCTGGTTCCTGCCACTGCGGGTGCTGGGTGCGAGACTTGTGGGCGTGCTGGATGGTGGGTGTTTGGTGTGCACCCTCACTGCCCACTACCCAGAACCCCAAGTGCCGAGCACACAGCATCCGGATGTGCCCAGCACCTGCACACGCCCAGCACCCACAAGACCCAACAACCAGCACCTGGTCATGACCAGTACCTGCAAATGCCCACAGCCAGCACCCCTAGCTCCCCGCACCCAGCACTCCCAGGGCCCAGCACTAATTCCCGGACATGCGCACAACCCAGCACACCCACCGCCAACACACAGCATCGAGACATGCCCAGCACCCAGCAGCCCCAGTGCCCAGCATCCACCAGCAAGACATACCCAGCACCCAATTATGCATGGTACCCAGCACTCCCAGGGCCCAGCAATCAGTAGCCCCAGTACCTCGGCTCGCTTCTGTAATTCTACACAATGAAGACTTGTGGCTTAGAAGTTAGGTAACTAGCAGGTGTGGTGTTTGCAGGTGTGTAGAATTGTAGTCGAAATCGGGTCTCCTGGAAGCATTGTTAGACTCCAGTGAAGAGTAACCTTGGAAACGAGAACTGTAAACAAACGTGGTCCAGACGCGGCTCGGAGACAAACCTCGACCTTACAAGGAAAGAAAGGAACAGGTTCACAAAGAGTTCACTACCCCGCCGACCACCCGAGACCACCCGAGACCCTCAAGGAGACCCTAAAGGTTTTAGTGCGCATGTGTCTAGGATGATGTAATATTATAATCGGCTCTCGGAAATTTAAGGAATATTTAAGAAATTTAAGGAATATTTAAGAGAAACTGAAAATATGTATGAGAAGCATGGATACAAACAGAAAGGTGATTAGACCCGGTGTGCTTCATTTGTGGCAAGTCCACCGAGCACCCAGGCCTGAATAAAACAATCTCTCTCCTGAGCGTGTGGAATTGGTTCCTTCCACGCCGGGCAGGAATCCGCTTTTCGGACAACACCTAGCCCTCAGCACCCGCACCAGCAGCACCAGCAAGCCCAGTGCCCAGCACGCAGCAACCTCAGGGCCCAGCACCCAGCCATGCCCGCCACCCGGACATGCACAGCACCCAGCACCCCCAGCGCCCAGAAACCAACACACGCACACACCCAGCACCCAGCACGCCCACTGCCCAAAACCCAGCAGCCCAGCACACAGCACCACCACCGCCCACCACCCCCACTGCCCAGTACCCAGCACCCACACATGCCCAGCACCCAGACATGCCCAGCAGGCAGCTTCTCTGCTGCCCACCGCCCAGCATCCCGACCGCCCAGCACCCAGGCCCCGCCACACAGCACCCACACTGCCCAACACCCAGCACCCACACATACCCGGCACAACCAGGGCCCAGCACACAGCCCACGCACGTGCCAGGAATCCAGCACCCTCACAGCACAGCACCCAGCAACCCCAGCACAGCCACCCAGCACCGCATATGCCCAGCACCTAGCACCGCATATGCCCAGCACCTAGCACCGCATATGCCCAGCACCCATTACCTCCAGCACCCGGCACCCAGCACCAAGACATACCCTGCACTCAGTTATGTGTAGTACCCAGCAATACCAGGGCCCAGCACCCCAGTACCTAGCACCCAGCACTCCCACTGCCCAACACCCACCACCCGGACGTGCCCAGCACACAGCACCCCCACTGCCCCACACAGCCAGCACCCAGTACCCAGACATGCCCAGCACCCAAACATGCCCAGCACTCAACACACCACTGCCCAGATCCCAGCAAACCAGCCCCCAACATCTCCAGCGATCAGCACATAGCACGTGGACATGCCCAGCACCCAGCACCCGCAGCGCTCAGCACCCACCACCCCCAGTGCTCTGTACCCAGCACACCAAACACCCACCATCCAGCACCCCCACATATCTCACACCCAGCACCCCCAGTGCCCAGCAACCAGCATACCTAACACCCACCATCCAGCACCCCCACACATCTCACACCCAGCACCCCCAGTGCCCAGCAACCAGCATACCAACACCCACCATCCAGCTCCCCCACCACCCAGCACCCCCAGTGCCCAGTCCCCGCACCCAGACATGCCCAGCACCCGGACATACACAGCCCTCAGCACTGTCCTGCTTCCGGCTGGGACAGAGTTAACTTTCTTCCCAGTAGCTTGGGGGGTGGGCTGGCTTTTGGGTTTGGTGTGAGAGGAGCCTTGATGGCCCCTTAATGCTTTGGCTGTTGCTGGGCGGTGCTTGCAACGGGAGACTTTTGTTCTCTCTTTTCAGCCTCCCACAGGAAGCTCGGGGGGGGGTGGGGGGGCGGGGGGGGGGTGGGGAGCACATCCGGGGTAGTTGACCTAGCTGGGCAATGGGGTATTCTATTGCATGTGACATCATGCTCAGTATAAAAAAAGGGAGGGGGCAGGGGGGGAACGACTCCCCCCCCCTTCCCCCCAGTTCATGACACGCGGTCGGCAGCGGTGAGCAGTTGCATTCTGCATTGCCTGCTTTGTATCGTCTGTTGTTGTTCTCATTGTTATTATTACTGTTCTACATCGTTTTATTTCAATCATTAAACTGTTTTTATCTCAACCCGGGAGCTTTCCTACTTGTGCCCTCCCGATTCTCTCCCCCATCCCACGGGGTGGGGGGGGAGGAGAGCCAGCGGCTGCGTGGGGTTTATTTGCAGGCTGGGGTTAAACCACGACATGCACCCATCATACCCTCCCCCCAGCACCCCCATGGCCCAGCACTCATTCCCGGACATGCGCACAACCCAGCACACCCACCGCCAACACACAGCCCCTGGACGTGCCCAGCACCCAGCAGCCCCAGTGCCCAGCACCGCATTGCCCAGCATCCCCAGCACCCAGCAGCAAGAGATACCCTGCGCCCGCTTACGCATAGTACCCAGCACTCCCAGGGCCCAGCAACCAGCACTCCCAGGGCCCAGCAACCAGCACTCCCAGGGCCCAGCAACCAGCACCCACACCAGCCAGCACCCAGCAAGGCTGGTACCCAGCAACCTCAGGGCCCAGAACCCGGCAGCCAGGCATTGCCCAGCACCCAGACATGCTCAGCACCCAGCAACCCCAGTGCACACAACCCAGAAGCCCCAGCACCCAGAAACCAACAGCCCCAGCGCCCAGCGCTCCCAGGGCTCAGAAACCAACACTCGCATGCACCCAACACTCCAACCATCCAACACCCAGACATGCCCAGCATGCAGCACCACCAGGGACCACCACCCCCAGCACCATGCACCCAGCACTACCACTGCCCAGCACACAACACCCCCACCGCCTACTGCCCTGCACCCAACATGCCCAGCACCCAGACGTGCCCAGCAGGCAGCTTCCTTGCTGCCCACCGCCCAGCATCCCGACCGCCCAGCACCTGGACATGCCCAGGCCCCGCCACACAGCACCCACACTGCCCAACACCCAGCACCCACACATACCCAGCACAACCAGGGCTCAGCACACGCACGTGCCAGGTTAAACCACGACATGCACCTATCATACCCTCCACCCAGCACCCCCATGGCCCAGCACTCATTCCCGGACATGCGCACAACCCAGCACACCCACCGCCAACACACAGCCCCTGGACATGCCCAGCACCCCGCAGCTGGCCTTGTCCAGCAAGGATACCTGCCTGCTTGTGCATATTACCCAGCACTCCCGGGGCCCGAAAACCCAGCCAGCTGCCAGGCCCCAGCACCCACACCAGCCAGCGCAGCAGGGCCGGTGCCCAGCGCCCAGCAACCTCAGGACTGGAACCCAGCGGCCAGCCATTGCCCAGCGCAGACGTACCCAGCAACCCCAGTGCTGGGAACCCAGAGCCCCAGTGCCCAGGCCAGCCACTTGGTGTCCGGCACCCAGTACACCCAGGGGCCCAGCAGCCAACGCCCGCATGCAGCACCCCCACCACCCAGCACACCCAAACACCATCACCCCCAGCGCCAAGCACCCAGCACTGCCATTGCCTAGCACCGGGACGTGCCCAGCACCCTGTACCACCACCAGTGCACAGTACCAAGCACCCGGATATGCCCAGCACTGAGACATTCCTAGAAGGCAGCTTCCCTGCTCCCCATCGCCCAGGACCTCCAGTGCCCAGCGCCGGGACATGCCCAGCGCCCACCACGCAGCACCCATATTGCCCAACACCCAGCACCCACACATACCCAGCACAACCAGGGCCCAGCACATGCACATGACAGGAATCCAACACCCCCAGAGCACAGCACCCAGCAAACCCAGAGCACACGCCTAGCACCGGATATGGCCAGCACCAAGACATACCCTCCACTCAGTTATGCATAGTACCAAGCAATGCCAGGGCCCAGCACCCCCAGTACCTAGCACTCAGCACTCCCACCACCCAATACCCACCACCGGACATACCTAGCAGCCCCACTGCCCGTGCCCAGCACCCAGACGTGCCCAGCACCCAAACATGCCCAGCGCCCAACACACC
The DNA here is from genome assembly GCA_023333565.1 of Puffinus mauretanicus. Lineage (NCBI taxonomy): Eukaryota > Metazoa > Chordata > Aves > Procellariiformes > Procellariidae > Puffinus > Puffinus mauretanicus. The sequence goes on along the minus strand of JAJKFH010003818.1, from coordinate 2,038 downwards.
AGAAAGCGGCAAACCAGCCCCCACCATCCCCAGTGATCTGCACATAGCACCCAGCACACGCTGCGCTCAGCACCCACCACCCACAGTGCCCAGAAACCAGCATACCTAATGCCCAGCATCCAGTACCACCACCCCCCAGCACCCCAACTGCCCAGTACCCGCACGCGGATATGCCCAGCACCCGAACATACACAGTACCCCTAGGACCCAGCACTCAGAACTCCAGCGCACTGCACTGTCCTGCTTCTGGCTGGGACAGAGTTAACTTTCTTCCCAGTAGCTTGGGGGGTGTGCTGGCTTTTGGGTTTGGTGTGAGAGGAGCCTTGATGGCCCCTTAATGCTTTGGCTGTTGCTGGGCGGTGCTTGCACCGGGAGACTTTTGTTTTCTCTTTTCGGCCTCCCACAGGAAGTTGGGGGGGAGGCTTGGGGGGGGCGGTGGGGTGGGGAGCACAGCCGGGGTAGTTGACCTAGCTGGCCAATGGGGTATTCTATAGCATGTGACATCATGCTCAGTCTAAAAAAAGGGAGGGGGTGGGGGAGGGGGCTCTCCCCTGCCGCTCGCGACACACGGTCGGCAGCGGTGAGCAGTTGCATTCTGCATTGCCTGCTTCGTATCGTCTGTTGTTGTTGTTCTCATTGTTATTATTACTGTTCTACTTCGTTTTATTTCAATCATTAAACTGTTTTTATCTCAACCCGGGAGCTTTCCTACTTGTGCCTTCTCGATTCTCTCCCCAGTCCCACGGGGTTGGGGGGGAGGTGAGCCAGTGGCTGCGTGGGGTTTATTTGCAGGCTGGGGTTAAACCACGACATGCACCCATCATACCCTCCACCCAGCACCCCCATGGCCCAGCACTCATTCCCGGACATGCGCACAACCCAGCACATACACCGCCAACACACAGCCCCTGGACATGCCCAGCAGCCCCGGAGCCCAGCACACAGCACCCAGCATCCCCAGCACCAGGACATGACAAGAAGCCAGTCCCCGCAGTGCCCACCACCCAACACCCCCACCACTCGCAACGGAACATGCCTAGCAGCAGGCACCACCAATGTGTAGCAAGGAGTGCTAGGTGTGGTGGATATGGCACATTTGGGGTGCTGGAGCTGGCTGGCTGTTGGGCAGCAGAGAAGTGTCTATCAAGGGAAGGTGAGAGCCACCAACATCTTTCAGTCCTGCCTGTTAGTTTAAGGGAGCCCGAAGAGGAGATCGACTGCTTTGCAGTTGGGCTCTGCTAAGGTTGCTGGTTGGATGGCAGAGCGAGAGCAGCTCCCTCTGAAAGAGCTGCCACGAAAGGCAAGAGCAAGAAACAGCTTTCAAAGCTGGTTCTTTCTGTGTTGGAGCGCCCTCTGGTGGGAAGCCGTTTAGGAAATGGGCTCGAGCGATGGTAAGGCAAAGGTTGCTATTTAGGTTTGAGACTAAGGGAGAGGGCTGGTGGGACCGGGAAGGGGCTACTCCTCGTTTGGAGTCCATGTGGTGGGTGGTGTTATCTAATGCAGAAGGGCCTCGTTATCTATGCAGAACCTCAAACTATCCCTTACCCTCACCAAGGCCAAGCTCCGAAGCGGCCACCCTCCACATAGTGCTTGGCACTAAGGGAGCCAGAAATCAAGGTTGATGCTGGCCCTCACCTTTCCTTGGTAGCCCCACCAAATCCGAGGCTCTGTCTCTGTTCTCCCACTTATCCTCGCCATATCCCTTACCCTCATCAGGGCAAAGCTCCGAAGCGGCCACGCTCCATATAGGGCTTGGCACTAAATAGCCAGGTCTCACGGATGTTGCTGGCCCTCACCTTCCTTGGTAGCCCCACCAACACCGGGGCTCTGTGTCTGTTCTCCCACCTAACCTCAACCTAGCCCTGACCCTCACCAGGGCCAAGCTCCGAAGCGGCCACCCTCCACATGGGGCTTGGCACTAAGGGAGCCAGAAATCAAGGTTGATGCTGGCCCTCACATTTCCTTGGTAGCCCCACCAAATCCGAGGCTCTGTCTCTGTTCTCCCACTTCTCCTCGACATATGCCTTACCCTCATCAG
>JAJKFH010003301.1:0-12423 GCA_023333565.1 Puffinus mauretanicus | reverse complement strand
CTCATGGATGGGGACCAGGGAGTCTCGGTTGGTGCGGTATTGCCGCCGGTGCACTGTTGTGGTAGCGATTGGTACCTGTTGTTCTTGGACCTTCAACAACCCCACAACAGAAGGGTCCTCCGAGAGACCAGGCAAGGTGGACAGCTGTTTAATTTCCTCTGGCTCCAAGGCAGCTATACCAAAAGCCCACCGGTACCCTTTTGGGTCCTTAAAATACCCTCTCCTGAGGTAGTCTATGCCAAGGATGCACGGAGCCTCTGGGCCAGTCACAATGGGGTGCTTCTGCCACTCATTCCCGGTCAGGCTCACTTCGGCCTCCAATACAGTTAACTCTTGGGATCCCCCTCTCACTCCAGAAATACAAATGGGTTCTGCCCCTTTATAGTTTGATGGCATCAGGGTACACTGTGCACTGGTGTCTACTAGAGCCTTATACTCCTGTGGATCTGATGTGCCAGGCCATCGAATCCACACAGTCCAGTAAACCCGGTTGTCCCTTTCCTCCACCTGGCTGGAGGCAGGGCCCCTCTAGTTCTGGTCATAGTATCCATCTCTCACTTCTTGCAAACGTGAGTTAAGAATTTCTTCATCGCAATTACAATCCAAAGTAAGATCAGCCCTTCTACTCTGTCTGGGGAACTGTTCACTGGAAACTGGACCGTCGTGAGACAGGTTTTTCCTGAAAACTGGAGCAGCATTTTTCCTGGGAGAACCCCCTTGTGTGATTGTTTTTCCTTGCAACTCACGTACCCGTGCCTCTAAGGTCAAGGTAGGTTTTCCATCCCACTGCCTCATGTCCTCTCCGTGGTCACGCAGGTAAAACCACAGGGTGCCCCGTGGTGTGTACTTTCTATATCCTCTCTCTTGAGGAGAAAAACGCTGACTTCTAATGGCTGAGATACTGGTCCATACAGGTGGAGAATAGGACATACCCCCTTCGAGTTGCTGGACCTTCCGGGACAGCTTCTCCACAGCCGAGACAAGGGAGGAGGAGATAGTTTCTTCGAAATCCCGAAGTCTGCTAACTAAGACATCCACCGTTGGTGCTTCTTCCTCTGCCGAGGACAGTATTGCCAATGAACTGGCATACGATGCTGGTGCGCTCCGTACCAACTTCCGCCACATGGGTCGCGTGCACTGAACGTCATCTGGATCTTTGGGTGTTCGGACATCGTCCAGGTCACTATAAACCACCTCCAGCATGCCTAATTCTCTCAGGTACTGGATACCTCTCTCCATAGTGGTCCACTTGCCTAGGCGATATATAACATCTTCCTTGAAGGGATACCTTTCCTTCACGCCTGACAGCAGTCGCCTCCAGAGGCTGAGGACCTGTGTCCCTTTTCCAATTGCTTTGTCAATACCCGCTTCCCTAGCAAGGGATCCCAGCTGTTTGGCTTCCTTCCCCTCTAATTCCAGGCTACTGGCCCCATTATCCCAGCATCGGAGCAGCCAGGTGACAATATGCTCACCTGGACGACGGCCGAAATCTTTCCGCATATCTCGCAACTCATTCAGGGATAAGGATCGGGTGGTTTCCGTCTCGTTTATGAGTTCTTCCTCTTCCTCCTCCCCTCCTCGTGATGGCCCTGCTTTTCCATCATCCTTTTCTAAACGACCTGACTTCCGCCTCAAAGATTTCTTCTTCTGTACAGGGGCAACAGATACCAGCGATGGTTGGTCCTCTGGTTCAGCTGTAGTACCTGTCGCGAGGGTTTGGGTAGCTGCAGTGCCTGTCGCGGGGGTTGGAGTACTTGTAGTGACTGTTGCCGGGGTTTGAGTGGCTGCAGTGCTTGTCGCACTGGTTGGAGTAACTGCAGTGACTGTTGGCGGAGTTTGAGTAGCTGCAGTGCCTGTTGCGGGGGTTGGAGTAACTGTAGTGACTGTTGCCGGGGTCTGAGTAGCCATAGTGGTTGTTGTGGGGGTTGAAGTAGCCACGGTGCCTGTCACAGGGGTTTGAGTAGCCACAGTGGTTGTCGTGTGGGTTGAAGTAGCTACAGTGCCTGTCATGGGGGTTTGAGTAGTCACCGTGTCTGTTGCTGGGGTTGATCTCTGGACAGTATTCCTGAATAGTTGTTTAACTCTAAACAAGACCTGAACCACATTCAGGAGACATAGCAATATGATCATGCTTGTTTGAACATCCCAAGGATATTCAAAATTCTCAGGGAATATTGTGGACATCTTCATGAAGAGGATAGAAGAAAAAGGAGTTTCTGAAGATATGGAAGGGAAGATGAACAAGTGGGAGAAAGTGTCCCATCCTGTCTCCCCCCTAAATTCATCCTCCGAGGTGAAGAGGTAAAAAGTGTAATTATTAATAGTTTCCAAAAGATAGCTCCCGAAGAACAGGAATGATGGCAGTGCTGAGTACAGGCTCATGACCAATAATTTTATCATAACATAAAGCCAGGTCACACAGTATAGCAAAGCAATGACCTTAATCCATTTCCCAGAAATGACCAACCCCACATAAAAACTGATAATCAGCAGTATAGACAGCCAGTAAGGTGCTATATACCACAACTCCAAAAACAGATCCAACAACTCTGAGAGCAAATAACCCAACATTGTGAACATCGAGTACTAAACTGATATAATGAATGCTTATAACAAATTTGTTTTAACCCGTTCGGGTCAGATGTGTCATTATCTCAACCCTTTGAGCCCCACGTTGGGTGCCAAAAAGGACTGTCGTGGTTTAACCTGGCAGGCAGCCAAATACCACGCAGCCGCTCACTCACTCCCCCCACCCTCAGCGGGACGGGGAGAGAATCGGAAGGGTAAGAGTGAGAAAAACTCGTGGGTTGAGATAAAGACAGTTTAATAGAACAGAAAAAGGGAAAATAATAATGATAATGATAAAATATAAAAAATGAGTGATGCACAATGCAATTGCTCACCACCCGCGCTGACCGATGACCAAGTAGCGATCGGTACTTCCTGGATCACGCCTACCCTTCACATACTGAGCATGACGTCACATGGTATGGAATACCCCATTAGCCAGCTGGGCTGGCTGTCCTGATTATGTTCCCTCCCATCTTATGTACCTAGCTCAGTCAGTAGGCACGGGAGCTGTCCTTGGACTAGGAGGGCACTTAGCAACAACTGAAAACATCAGTGTGTTATCAACATTCTCCTCATACTAAATCCAAAACACAGCACTAGGAAGAAATTTAATCACATCCCCAGCCGAAACCAGGACACTGTTAAGGATGCACGGAGCCTCTGGGCCAGTCACAATGGGGTGCTTCTGCCACTCATTCCCAGTCAGGCTCACTTCCGCCTCCAATACAGTTAACTCTTGGGATCCCCCTGTCACTCCAGAAATACAAATGGGTTCTGCCCCTTTATAGTTTGATGGCATCAGGGTGCACTGTGCACCGGTGTCTACGAGAGCCTTATACTCCTGTGGGTCTGATGTGCCAGGCCATCGAATCCACACAGTCCAGTAAACCTGGTTGTCCCTTTCCTCCACCTGGCTGGAGGCAGGGCCCCTCTAGTTCTGGTCATAGTATCCATCTCTCACTTCTTGCAAACGTGAGTCAAGAATTTCTTCATTGCAATTACAATCCAAAGTAAGATCAGCCCTTCTACTCTGTCTGGGGAACTGTTCACTGGAAACTGGACCGTCATGAGACAGGTTTTTCCTGAAAACTGGAGCAGCATTTTTCCTGGGAGAACCCCCTTGTGTGATTGTTTTTCCTTGCAACTCACATACACGTGCCTCTAGGATGAAGGTAGGTTTTCCATCCCACTGCCTCATGTCCTCTCCGTGGTCACGCAGGTAAAACCACAGGGTGCCCCGTGGTGTGTACTTTCTATATCCTCCCTCTTGAGGAGAAAAACGCTGACTCCTAATGGCTGAGATACTGGTCCGTACAGGTGGAGAATAGGACATATCCTCTTTGAATTGCTGGAACTCCCGGGACAGTTTCTCCACAGCCGAGACAAGGGAGGAGGAGATAGTTTCTTCAAAATCCCGAAGTCTGCTAACCACCTCATCCACTGTTGGTGCTTCTTCCTCTTTCCAGGACAGTACGGCCAACGAACTGGCATACGATGCTGGTGCGCTCCGTACCAACTTCCGCCACATGGGTCGGGTGCACTGGACGTCATCTGGGTCTTTGGGTGTTTGGTTGTTGTCCAGGTCACTATAAACCACCTCTAGCACGCCTAGTTCTCTCAGGTACTGGATACCTCTCTCCATAGTGGTCCATTTGCCTGGGCGATATATAACATCTTCCTTGAAGGGATACCTTTCCTTCACGCCTGACAGGAGTCGCCTCCAGAGGCTGAGGACTTGTGCCCCTTGTCCAATTGCTTTGTCAATGCCCCCTTCCCTAGAAAGGGATCCCAGCTGCTTGGCTTCCCTACCCTCTAATTCCAGGCTACTGGCCCTGTTATCCCAGCATCGGAGCAGCCAGGTGACAATGTGCTTGCCTGGACGATGACTGAAATCTTTTCGCATATCTCGCAGCTCACCCAGGGATAGGAATCGGGTGGTTACCACCTCATTTATGGCTTCTCCCTTTGCATCCTCCTGTTGTCACGATGGCCCTGGTTCATCTTTATCCCTTACTAAACGAGCTGATTTTCTTGTGTATTTCTTCTTGTGTATAGGGGCAACTGATACCGGCACAGGTTGGTTCTCTGGTTCAGCTACAGTGCCTGTTGGGGGGGTTTTGGTAGCCACAGTGCCTGTCACTGGGGTTGATCTCTGGACAGTATTCCTAAATAGTTGTTTAACCCTAAACGAGACCTGAACCACATTCAGGAGACATAGCAATAGGAACGTGCTTGTTTGAACATCCCAAGGATATTCAAAATTCTCAAGAACTGTTGTGGAGGGCTTCATGAAGAGGACAGAAGAGAAAGGAGTTTGAAGATATGGAAGGGAAGGTGAAGGAGTGGGGAAATTGTTCCCCTCTGTCTCCCCCATAAATTGGTTCTCTGAGGAGAAAAGGTAAAGAGTGTAGTTATTAATAGTTTCTGAGAGCTGGCTCTCGGAAGAGGTACAGAGATGGCGCCAATGTAGAGTACAAATACCAGATTAGACTCGTGACCAATAATTTTATCATATCATAAAACAGTGTTACACAGTGCAGCAAAATGATAACCTTGACCCAGCTCTGAACAGTGATAAACAGCTCAACAGGGAACATATACTGCAAGTGAGGTATTACATAACACAACACTGAGAGCCAGCCCAACAACTTTGAGAGCAATAAATCAACATTGTGACCAGCGACTATTAAACTAATACAATGAATGCTTATAACAAATTTGCCTTAACATGCTTTGGTCAGATTTGTCATTATCTCAACCCTTTGAGTCCCATGTTGGGTGCCAAAAAGGACTGTTGTGGTTTAATGCGGCAGGCAGCCAAACACCACACAGCCGCTTGCTCACTCCCACTCCCATCCCCACAGTGGGATGGGGGAGAGAATTGGAAAAAAAAGAGTGAGAAAAAAAAATCGTGGGTTGAGATAAAGATAGTTTAATAGAACAGAAAAGGGAAAATAATGATAATAAATAATGATAGAATATACAAAATGAGTGATGCACAATGCAATTGTTCACCACCCGCGCTGACCGATAACCAAGTAACGATCGGTACTTCCTGGATCACGCCTACCATTCATATACTGAGCATGACGTCACATGGTATGGAATACCCCATTAGCCAGCTGGACTGGCTGTCCTGATTATGTTCCCTCCCATCTTGTGTACCTAGCTCAGTCAGTAGGCATGGGAGCTGTCCTTTGACTAGGAGGGCACTTAGCAACAACTGAAAACATCAGTGTGTTATCAACATTCTCCTCATACTAAATCCAAAACACAGCACTAGGGAAGAAATTTAACTCTATCCCAGCTGAAACTAGGACAATAGTTCATTGCATTAATAGCTAGCCTTTCTGTCGTGGTTTAACCCCAGCCAGTGAATAAACCCCACGCAGCCGCTCGCTCACCCCCCCTCCGGTGGGATGGGGGAGAGCATCGGGAGGGCACAAGCAGGAAAACTCCCGGGTTGAGATAAAAACAGTTTAATAATTGAAATAAAACGAAGTAGAACAGTAATGATAACAATGAGAACAACAACAATAGCAGAATACACAAAGCAGGCGATGCACAACGCAACTGCTCACCGACCGGCGACCGCGTGTCACGAACAGGGGGCGACCTCCCTCCCCCCACCTGGTTTTTATACTGAGCATGATGTCACATGGTATAGAATACCCCATTGGCCAGCTGGGTCCACCACCCCGGCTGTGCTCCCCCCTCAAGCTTCCCAGCTTTCTGTTCTGCATGTGGCAGGGCATGGGAGGCCGAAAAGAGAAAAACAAAGTCTCCCCAGTGCAAGCACCACCCAGCAACAACCAAATCATCAATGGGTCATCAACGCTCCTCACACCTAACTCAAAACACAGCACACCCCAAGCTACTGGGAAACTTAACTCTGTCCCAGCCAGAACCAGGACACTTTGTAATCTGGACTGACAAGTGTAGACAGAGAAATGCTCTACTGTTTCTGGTACCAAAACTAGTTTCCAGGATAGCTTGTTCACAAATACCCTTGTAAGACTGCACAAAGCTGCTTGATAACATGCAGACATTCCCTTTGTTTCACCTGTGGAGGGAAAGAAGTCTGAAAACTTGTACATCTTTCTGGAGCTCTTCAGTCTCCAGCTAGCTTTTTCAAGAAAATTAGTTTCTTCTCTATGTCAGTCTTCGTGGGCACATTATCGTTCTAATCTGTCTTCTCATAGAGGACACCAAGGCCCCTGCCTGGCTGCTCTTTTATTGGAGGCCAACATGGTAAGAGCTTCTTTGCTATGTCATCCCTTGTGAGGGAAATCAATAAACTTTCGTACGGTACAAACATTGCCCTACATTGCTAAGGTCAGCAGGTAATGTCCAGGCTGGTAAGCACAGAAACTAGAGAGTCTTCCTAATTTTCTGGCAACTTGTGTGGTAAAGGCTGAATATATCCCAATTCTTAGGAACTCAAGAAAAGATTACTTATCACACTATATGTCATGAAGTCATCTCTTAAAGTGAAAAAGAAGAAAACCCACTGCTGGGAAAGGTTAACTCGCACAGGACTGGGCTATATGGGAAGGCTGCATCACATCAGAACAAGTTAAAGTTAGCAAGATTGCATTACCTTGCTTTGCTGCAGGCTAAGCAGCATGCACACCAAGAATTTACCACAGTGCACAGGATAGGTAGCAACTTGTCGAGTCACAGTAACTCATCTATGAAATTCAGCCTTAGCATATTACCACGCATAATTCAGCTCACAGCTAGGTAAGTTCCTTCTTATCTCATGCTATGGCAGCTAGTTGCAGTTAACCTCATGGCATACTTCCTACAGCCACGCTCCATAAGATAAAAGATACTCTAGCGCACGGAAATTTCCCAATACAGACCATCACAGATGGCTATTTCTATAAAATCAATCTCTACCTCTTCGGCTTCTGGGGATTCTGGGAAGATCAGGAGATCAATAACCCGTATCACACTCCTTTCTCACATAAGGTATCACAGAGTTTAGATCCAACAGGATTAAAGTGAGAATCTTCCTTTTGCTAACAACTCTCAGTTGTATCAGGACCATCACAGGCACAGAGTGCGTTTTCTTGGAGGTCTGAATTCTGATCTCTGTTCAAATCCAAATTCTCATAGCAAAACTCTTTACAAAATTAGCTCTCCTGGCATTCTAGAATAGCTGCTCCAAAAATCACGTAAGATTTAACATACTTTTAATATGCACAACCACAGTGCATCATGGCAACACAAATTGTTCTTCCAACACAGAAAGGCAAATTTGCAGCCAATACCAGCTAATGTAACCCCGAAGACTCTTTCCTCATGTCCTTACCCTATTTCCCCATCCAAATAAGGTTCCAAGAATATAGTCTACTGGCAAAAATATACAACTGAGTATTCTCTCACTTTATCATTTTTATAGGCTTGCTCTTCGAGAAGACACACAATCATCTCAACTGCATCTCATAACTGGCAAGATCTCATCCAACTTTGCTGGAATACGACACACCAAGAGTTTCTTTTCAATCGAATAATCTTAGCATGAGGTATTTTCATTTAATTTCAACTTCGTTGTGAGAACTGGTATATGTGGTACTTCCACCACTTCTAAATCCGTGAGCTTCCATTAAACTGGTAATTCCATCAACCTCTTCACTTTCAGTATTAAAAAAAGAAAAAACAGTCTAACAAGAAATGGTGAGCTACACTCACCTGAGCATAATCGTGATTACCACAGACCCTTCTGCCCCTGCTTTGACTTTCAGTTGCTTGTAAAGATCAAAGTTGTGCTCTACTGTGATGTGTAAAAACTGTTTCTGATCTCCAGTTGATACATCTCTGGATTAATGTGAATCTTACTTATCCAGCACCGAAAAGGGAGCGTTCTGTATGTACACTTAGGCTATTGTGTGTGAAGTGGTCTCCCATTGCCTCTAAGAATTTGTAAGAATGTGGAGGAGAAGGTTGCACAGTGCTAGCTGTTTCAGATTCTGAAAAAGTACATGAAACCAATTAGATGGGCACACTTCCAGTTTTCATTTTCTGATTCACGCATATCGTCAATGGGTAAAAAAAGAAAGTGAAAAGCATCTCTAGTAAGAAGCAAAGAAATAGTGGCTAGATTTAAAATTCAGAGGTTGTCTCAATGCTTTTGCAGGGCTCATCAGCAGAAGGGGATTCTTGGGCGGAAAAAAAACCTTAAGAAATATATGGCATGAATTCTCTACTGCTGGTTTCTTCAACAAAATTCAAACTTACTTATTGGAAAAACAGATTTCTTTCCACAAGTCAGAAACTGTTCAATGCTAGGGAAGACATCTATTTTAATATTTATACGATGTGGTCTAGTCAGGAAATATCAAGGGAGAACTCAACAACAGTCTATTACAGAAGTTAATACATCGAAGTCCATAATGACAGTGCTATAATTTTTGTAAGAAATGTAAAAATGCTGTAAAACTGCTCCACATTCCAGTATGCATACAGTAGTTAGTAAACTTACGCAGGAAAGAAGTATATGAACTAGAATTACCATTTTAAAATTGAAGATGTCAAAGAAAAAGCATATGAGTATGGACTGAAAATTAAAACTGTGTTTTGATATGTTTCTGACACAGCTTTTCATTTCCTTTCTAGCACAAGCCTGTTTCTTGTAACAATGATGGGGTTACTATGGCAATTACTTATTATCTGACATAACCTCCTTTACGTCAATATATTTTAAGCAAAGAGCACAGCATATTTGATCTAGTTCCAACAAGAAGTGTACAAACATGCACTATGGAAAGTGGTTAGGGAATTAATGTGAAACCAAGCAATTTGCTTGCCAAAAGTAAAATCTCCACAGGAAGGAAAGCAGAGGTCAAAAATCAGTGCTGCTGAGGAACAGTTCTTAAGATACATGAAATCACTCAACCTGGTTTGAAGTCAGCAAGAATTGACTTGACTTTCCAGAAGCCTTTGTGGACAAAAATCAAAAAAGAGTTGATCATAACATAAAATGGTCATGTTTCATCAGTGTACAGGATATAGAACTCAACTGTTTCACAAGAGAAACAGAACACACCCAGGGGAAGAGAAAGCTTACTTAAATTGTAAAAGAAACATTTTTTAAAAAATCAGTTATCGTGTGTGCGGTAATACGTATCATTCATAAAACAGTACTTTTGTTAATGATACAACCCTAAAGGTAAAAAACAAGGCTAAAAATACAAAACAATTTTTGAAAAGTCATAGTTGGATCTACAAGGACCAAGCTCTGTACTGCAGAAGATGTAATCTAACTGTCAAAACGGCAACTATTTCCTGCTATTTCCAAAGCAGGCTTCCTCCACAGCTCTATCTCCCCAGTCTCTCAGGTATGACTATCACAACAGACAGCTTAGTTCCACGTTGTAACACAATCCAGTACTTCCTCTCCAGTATAGAGGTGTGCAAGATGTGCAAAAGTACAGATTCATACTTCTCCCACTGCCTAGCTCCTAAGTATTGAAGCAGGATCTCGTGCACTGCTACGGTGCACGTCACGAGTCAGATGGTACATGCATGGCAGGGGGGCTGGTACAAGACCACATCATAAGGATTGCTCTAACAGACAAAAATTAACAAATTAGACTTACATTTATCCTATTATGCATCCAAAAGGATTCCTTCTAAAATGCTAAATATCTAACGTATTATCATGCACTAATGTCACTATTGCCAAAGAAAAAAGACAGGCAAATGTGTGATTCATTCTATCTTAAGATAGCAGTCTAAGCTAGGATGGATGAATCATGTCATATATTGGTTTCTCTTTCTTTTTGTTATCAAGGCAGCCTCACTTAAGACTTGATACCTAACTACCACATGGTTAAAATAAGGCAGTATGTCTCCCCTCCTACTGCCCCACAATCAAAAGCGGGTAGTTAAACACTACTCACTGCCAGAAAATATCTCCAAGCAAAGCACACATTGCCTAAAGTTTTCTTCTATTTCAGTGAAGTAAAGCAGTTTCGTATCCCATATAAACTCAAAGTCTATCAACAGTAACAAAGCCTACATTGCCTCCTCCTAAGAGAGGCAAGCTACATTTGAGAAGATATGGCACGTAATAGAAATCTATCAGCATACCAAAGTGGATACTTACAGAAACAGTTGAGCTGGGTGTATTTGTACCATAGCCAGAAGAAGGGAGAGAAGCCAAAGACCAGCGGCGACCATCAGTCCTGTTGTGAAACCGAGGTTAGTCAAATGAACAATGCAATATCCTAATACAGAAACATCTGTGGAAGTATTACTGTGTAAAACTGCATTCCAAAAGCATGATACAAACAGGGGTTTTAATGAAGAGTAAACTTTCACAGGGGACCACAGTAAACAAGCATTTAGAAAGGATGACTTAGGCTTACAGATATTTTTTTTTTTAGTGTGTTTTTCTAGTTAAAAATCTATGAGATGAAACAACCAGAAGTGAATGAACAGCTCCACAGAATTGGTGTCTCACTAATACACATAGAAATGGATCACAGGGAGTCTTCACAACTCTCAGGTCCATCAGATGAAAATTAATGAGAAGCAAATTAAAAACTTGTGAACAAATGCAAACCACAATGCTCTGAACCACAGAATAACCACCACAGTCTGCCTGAAATACAAGGGCAGCACTTAAGTCTTAAGTGACATCGGTACAGGATATCAGCAAACAAGCAGGCTAATGTCAAATAACTGCAGAGAATGATTAGGTAAAAACAAACTTGTTGAATGTTAGATATGTAAATCAGGAAAAACAATTTTGCAGCAAAAATCATGCTCACTCAGAATTTAAAAAAAAAAAAAAAAAAAATCATAACCGAAACCAATTTCTGTTCTTCACCGCTTGAGGTGAGCTACACACAGACAACATGAAACTTGAATATTCAAAGTGACAAACCAAAAAACAACTATGGGAGCCATGTTTGGATTTTTGAGGAGGTAACATTTACCTGTCATTTCGGTGCCCATGACTGGAGTACAATTGTATCATATATGTTAAAGAAAGCAAAATAATACATGAATAACAAAACAGGACAAGTTTTTATTAACAAACAGTATGACAGTGGGGGAAAGGAGAAGGGAGAATTGAAGCTCTGTTTTACAGCCAGTACAATGATCATCTCTCAAGTCTGATTTACACAAAAAGTATAATTCCATAACGGAGAACTGAAGTCATGCTAAGTCAGAAACTTTAAACCTCTTGATGCAGCTTCCCTACCCTTCAAGCTAACCGTCTAAACCAACATTTGCTTCTCTCCATTCTAAAGCCTTATTTCCTACTCTCATTTATCCATCCACAAGCTACAACCCAAGTCTTTGGGACTCTGAATACATCCAGTGTGAGAAAAGAAACTACAGTACATAATTAGTGTTAAAATATAAAAAGAACATGTGCTAGAGGGACTGCTGATTGTATCAAAGACTGAACTCTGGAAAAAACTTCCTCCTCCTTCTCCATAATTTTGTTTTTAATTCATTAATTCTCCTCCCTTCTCCCAGGTATGCATGAGCTACCTCCAGATGAATGAATAATTCCCAAAGGAGTTTTTCCTTCATTTTGGCTTAGCTGCGCAAGCTAAATACGTTCACAGTTGAAAGAACAAGAACTTGGAAAGTATTTAAACACGCGTGAGACCCATATATTCCACAGCTGTGAGACAGAAAGTACTTCCTTACTGAATAACTCATATTGAACAGGGTTCCTGCATCACACAGCAATTCTCACACAGAAGGGCCATCGAGGGTGGGGATGGGATATCACAGAAAGTTATCTGGGAAGCAAAGGTGGGAGAATAGGAGGCATCGATAAGGGAAGAAGGGAAAAAAGGGTAGCAAGTCCCTACAGCATTTTCC
>JAJKFH010000736.1:0-28732 GCA_023333565.1 Puffinus mauretanicus | reverse complement strand
CGGACGTCCGTCTCCATGGTCTGGGAGTCCTCCAGGTGTACTCTCTAGGCCAGACTTTGCGCTCTATGGTCCGGGAGTCCTCCAGCTGCACACTCTGCTCCGGACGCTGCTCTCTATGGTTCGGAAGTCCCCCAGGTGCACTCTCCGGTCCGGACGACCGTCTCGATGGTCCAGAAGTCCTCCAGCTGTACTCTCTAGGCCGGACATTTTTCTCTATCGTGCAGAAGTCCCTCAGGTACATTCTGTGCACCTGGACCTCCGTCTCTATGGTCCGGAAGTCCTCCAGCCCTTCTCCCCGCCCCCCCTAGGGCTCACAGCCCCCCCCCCAGCCCCCCTCCCCGGCCCCCCGGGATGCACAGGCCCACTCCTCCGCCCCCTCGGGAGTCCGCAGCCCCCCCAGTCCCCCTCCCCAGATGCTCACAGGGGGAAAGGAACGGCTTGGCGTCAAGCTCTGCGGGCTGCCTGTGGCCCCTGCAGAGCCGGCGATCCTCGGCAGCCCACACGCGGGGCGAAGCTAACAGCCTGAGGAGGAGTCACAGGGTGCCGCAGCGCCTGCCACAACCCTCCTTCCCAGCCTGCTGCTGGAGCACGAGGCACTTGAAAGCAGCAGGAAAGAACAAGGATGGCCTCGCAAGATGGCAGCAATAGCGCGGGGAGCCTAAAGCGTTTAGCCAGGCAGGGCTTGCCACTCACCTTGTGCCGTGGTTTAATCCCAGCCGGCAACTCGGCACCACACAGCCGCTCACTCGCTCCCCCTTGGTGGGAGGGGGGAGAGAATTGGCAGGGCAAAAGTGAAAAAACTCCACTTGGAAGGAAAAGGGGGGGAAAAAAAAACCCAACAGAGGGAAAAACCCCAGACAGACAAGCGGTACAAATGAAAACAACGGCTCGCCGCCAACCGCCCGATGCCCAGCCAGCCGCGGCCCAGCAGCGGCCCCCCTGCCAACCGCCCCCCGAGTTCTATTTCCTGGCGTCATAGGGCCTGGAACATCCCCTGGGTCCGTCGGGGTCAGCTCTCCCAGCGGTGCCCCCACCCAGGCCCTCGCGCACCCCCAGCCTGCTCGCTGGCAGGGCGGGGCGAGGAGCAGAACAGCCCCCGGCACCCTGCAAGCGCTGCTCAGCAGGAACTCACGCGGCCCCGCCTCACCGACGCCCTTTTCAGCACAAACCCAAAGCGCAGGAGGAGGGAGAGCGGGGTGGGAGCGGGGCGCGGGGGAGCGGGAGGGGGGTGCCAGAGTTTGGGCAGGGGGCAATGGGCAGGTTGGCGGGGCAGGCAGCACCCCAGGGGTCTGGGGCAGAGGGGTTACGGCGATGCCCCTCAAATGGCTGGTGTTTCACCCCAAATCTTCCCCAAATCGGGGGGTTTTTTGCTTTTCTATAATATCAAAACTGGGTTTTTTTCCTTTTCCAAAATATTCCATTTGGAGGTTTTTCAACGCTTTTTCACAACAAAAAGTGGTGATTTTTGCTTTTTCGTTTTGTGCATGAAAATGGGCGTTTTTTGCCTTTCCGGCTGCCCCAATCCTGGTGGATTTGGCTTTCCCGGGAGCTCCAAGTTGGGTATTTTTCCCCCAAAATTGCGGGGTTTTTTTCCCCCACCCCTTGCAGGCCCCGAATTAGGGGTTTTGTGGTGGTTTTAGGCCATGGCGGCAGGTCCCGCTCCGTGTGCACGGCCCTGCAGGGGAAAGTCCCCTGTTGGGGGAACTGGCCCCAAATCAGGATGGGAAAAGGCGGAAAAGGAGAACAGGGAAGAGGCAGCTTTTGAAAGCGCTTCTGTGTCTTCAGTGGAGAGGTGTTTCGGGGGGTGTGGGGGGGTGTGGGGGGTGAAGAGTTTTTAAATCCTTTCTATAAACAGGGTTTCTTTGCATTTTAAAAACCTTCTCTATCATAGACATCTACGCTTAACGTAGTTACACATACCTCTCTCTATATATATATTTAGTGAATATATTTGTTTCACTTATACCCCCCTATTTCCCCCTTATTATATATAATACCTGCTCAGACTATATATCTGTCGGCTTACATATTTTGACACTTCAATCTCTTTATAGACTTCTCTATTTACACTTACATATATTTACACCTATCTCTTTAGAGACTTAGATTTTAGACTTAGATATCTATTTACACTTACAGATCATCTCTTAGATTACGCAGAATGCCTATTTAGGCTCTCTATGTAACAGGTAGTAAGTGTAGACAGCGGTATCTATTCAGACTTTTTTCTATTTTAAATTCCTTCCTACATAAAATATATCATCCTTTTTGCATTTGGAAGTTCGTTCTTTTTTCATTTATATAGACGTTGAGTTATTTTCGTATTTTAAAACCCTATATACGTCTTTTGCATTTTTTTATACTCTCAAATCCTTTCTGTAATAGGGCAGATATAGGTTCTTATTTTGAAATCCTTTTATCCGTATAAAGGAATATTATTTTTCAACATATAGAACAAGGAGAGATTTTTCTCTATTTCGAGGCCTCACAGATATATTTACAGTTTTTAAAGATTTTTGCAACCCCCATGAATTATCAGGCATTTTTGGGCTATGACCCCCTTTTTGGGGGAGGGACCCCCCCATGACCCCCCCATTCCCCACTCACCTGCTCCTCCACGGCATCATCAGCCCGCCGGTGATGTTGGGGTGCCCCAAATGACATCATCACCCCTCCAGGCCCCCAACCCCCCCTTTTTATTCCGCCCCCCAAAAGGCACAACATGAGGGAAACGGCCCCAACCGGCAGCTCGTTACTTTAGTAATGCCGTTGACGTATGTACGCACGCGCCCCCGCCAAAAAGGGGGGCTCTGCTAGAAAGATAAAGGAGGGGCGGCCCCCCCAAACGCTTGCAGCCCCCCCCAGCCCCCGTCCTGCAGGCTGGCAGCTGGCCCCTTACCCGCAGCACGCCCAACGACCAGCAGGCAAACCTGGGCCGGGGGTCTCTCCTGAGCGCCACGGGACGCTTACAGCGAGGCATCTGAAAAACAAAAATCCCAACTGGCATTTCAGCACGTTAAAAAAACAGCACCCAAGGCAGCAGAGGAATTCAGTCGGGAGAAGGGAGAGGGTAGCAGTCGAGCTAAAGGAGGGTGCCAGGCAAACGGGTCAGCTCGAAATACAACGCGGCCTTTAAAAGCTCGGGCGATTTGACCGCTTAAAATCCGCGTGAGGACTAATTGACGCGATTCTGAACACGTCCTTAGCAGAGAAGTAAACGCTCTCGCTGGTGTCGGAAAACGCCTCGTCCCTTCCTTACAGCACCGCTGCCGGGAGATAACCCCGTGAGGCTGCAGGACGAGGGCGCGCCGTACTCGGCATCTATGCTCACGGATCCGCCGCCACAGCTCCAGCCCTTGCGCTGCTGCTGCTGCTGCTGCGCACCTCGCTCGCTTGGCCGATAAAGCTGAAAGTGAAGTGTAAAACTTTGAAGAGTAAAATGAAGGAGAAAGCACAAATCTCAACAATTCATTTTATGCTAAAAAGGCGTGCGTACGTTTACATACGTACAACGAGAAGGCTTATACTATAAAAATATTTGATTTTCCTTTTGCGTTCATTGAAATTGCGTAGCTGTGAATTCATACCGTTAAATTATCTGCCTCCAAACTACACAGCTAGCGTTTGACCAGGGGTTTTGCGTGCGTCACATGACTAGGAGGGACGCCTGGCCAGCTGCGCCGAGACCGATGCTACCGAACTGCCGGGGAAAGGCGCCGTCGAAAGCGAGACCGAAATAAAGGACTTCAGAGCACTCTGCCAAAAGATCGGGGAAAAAACCCGCAACGTTCAGTTGCCTCTCTTTTTAAACGTTTAGAGCAACTACCTAACTGCTTAAGCACGCCTAATAAATTATACGCTACAGCTAGTTGGCAGTTGCAGTTTAAACAACGCAAGTCAGTTTGGAAGTTATACAATTTTAACTTTCTTTTTAAAATTGCATTTACGATAGAAAAATCAGTGAGATAAGAGATCTCCCATACGGTTTTACTTTTTTTTGAGGGGGCGGGGAGGGGGGCAGGCGGTGGGGAATATCAAATCCCCGGTGCTGCAATACATCAGGCTACCAGAAAGGACTGGCAGGTTTGCTAATGCTGTTGGCCGTACCCGAGCGTGCGGAGGAACGCGTCTTTACGATCTCTCGACCGTTACACCCGAGAACCAAAGATCAGCCATACGTCGACTACTGGAAGGCGTGCTGCGCTCGGGTCTTTGCAAGGAAATCGGCTTACCCCTTTTTTTTTTTTTTTTTCCAGAGAGCGCGAAAAGTCTCGTTGCGGATGACTTCTACTGCCGAGCACGACATCTGTGAAGATCCATTCTGATGGGAAGTTTGTAAAAGGCAACTCCTTTGAATGAGAAAGATTTCCATTCTGGAAAATCTCTTTCCAACCGAAGTCAAAATTACGCGCCGCGGGTTAAGGAAAAAGGACACGATAGAAGCAGTAACTCACCAAAACCACATCAGCACTCTCTGTCGCTAGTTACGAGGCTGCTACCGCTTCTCGGGAAAGCCTGGAAAACACACCGACGCGACGCCGATTTGTCCCGTGTTGTCCACGCCTCTTCTTTGACCTTGATTGCTTTTAGCACAGATGCTAGTATCTCAGTAAGGTTTTCGAGTGCTCCTGTAAGGTATTTTAAACACTGACTGACTGAAAAAGCATAAAGCTTTTATCGTGAAAACAAAGCCTGTTTCTCGCGAACATCCGAACTCTTAACAAACGGTTCCTCTCCTCTTCTAGTCCAACGTTATTTTCACAGCACCCTTTCACAGCAAGCGCACAGAAACAGAAGACTGTGCTTGCAGGAAGAGAAAACAGACGGAGGGAAGCAAGCTTTGCATAGGCGTACCACGCTCCAGAACAGACCTCCTTTATTTTTAGTGTTTGCGTTAAAATAGTTCACGGTAAAAAATCATACAGAAGGAGAGTTGCCACATTCTTCGTGTTAACTGTAAAGTCCGTGCTACGAGCACCTTACGAAAAATGCAGGCGCGTATCACAGGCGTACCTTGTACTTGCAGACCACTATGGATCCTCTCCATCTGTCTCGTACTTTCACGGCAGTTGACGTTCTGCTGAGAGGAAAGGAAAAAAAAAAAAAAAACCAAACAACGTTTAGCACAAAGCTTCCTTTTTTGTGAAGACTACAACTGAGCGGAGGAGAAAGTATTCGGCATCATCTTTGGTGCAGTTGTTGATACAGACCGCTAGAGCTTCTGCATGTTTTAGACAACCGTGCCTTTTTTTTGGCTCATTGGCAGCTTTAGTTTCGCTAGAACTCGCTTTCCTAGCGACGCGCAGGTGACAGGCACAGGTACCTACGTACGTTTTCTCAAGCCTAAGTAGAGCCGCGATTTCCTCACCCTATACGTCCCAAGTTGAGTGTTTTTGTTAAAGAGTACGGCAACCCATCTGTCCTCGCGAACTCGCTGCAAAAGAGGAATCCTCTTTTCCAGGCCGTTTCTCCAAACAGTCCAGATCTTTCAAAACTGCAGTTGTTTTAAAACGAGCCGTTTGGAGCACATTGCCAAACGATGTTTGGCAGTAAGACTTTGATGTGTTTGACGCACGCAAATTTGGGGTAACTCGCTACTTGCTTCCTGCTGTCGTTGTTCTTCCTTCAGAAATTCTACTTGTAGCCAAGTTATTCGCTACCGGTTCCAGCGTTTACCTTCCAGGTATTACCAGCGCATTTACACAGGCGAGGAACTAAATCGCTCTTCTAAAACTACCCGAGTGAAAATTACAGCCACGAAAGAGGAGTGACAGAGAAGAAAAGGAGAGGCCAGGCAGCAAGAGAGCTCTGCAGGCTGCCACCAGTCAACGTCGCACTCTTAAAAAAAAAAAAAAAAAAAAAACCCCAACAAAAAAAAACCCCAAAACACACAAACACAAAAAAACCCCACAAAAACCAACAACAAACCAAAACCTTGACGTTGTACCTTTTTTTTCTCTTGGAGCTCGTCCCTGTCTCAGCAGATTGTCTCGTCAGAGCACAAAGTGCAGATGATCCGTACCCCGATGACATCTGCACGCGATGAACACGTGTTCAGAAATAGTCCAGATCTGGAAGACTGGTGTCATTTTTGCGGTTCCAAGAAGCGTAACTCCGTTTTATTGACCGATGCATTTGTGAGGAAACTAAGTAGCTTTTAAACGTAGCCTCTCCTTGGGGAGAAAAATGCGTTAGGGAGTGAAAAAAATGATGATTCAGAGCTCCCAACCATGGCGGAGCAGCGGGGAAATTAACGAAAGCGAAGACCAACAGCAGCAACACGAAGCGACATCTGGCTTTAAATTCTGATCGCGTACTTAAGCGGCTCGCCGAGTCTATACCTCGATCCTATGAATGACTAGCCGTTTTTTGGAAGGACCAACTTTTTCCCTTAGAAGTCCTAGATTGAAGACTCCGCTGAACAGAACGTGGATTGAGCCGCAGGACAACATGCCATCCACGCTCTAATGAAAAAAAAAAATCAAGTAGAAATCAAGTTTCAATATCAGCTTCCACCGCGTCTCATTCGTTACGCTTCTAGTGGTACCTGGGTGCTCAAAAATTCACTCTCCTGACACCACGTAGTACTAAAAATTGAGTTATGCCTATAAAAATAAGAGGCTATTTCCAACCTGCCCGTAAAACCAGTACGAACAAACAGCAGAGAAACACTTGCCCCTAAAGAAGGTCACAGGCAGCTCTTAATTTTTCGTAGATGAAAGCTCATTCTTTTCCCTGAAAGGAAAACACTCGTAACTACCCGGGGACCGATGCAGGAACGAGGCACGCACGCTCTGTTAGCGGCAACCGTTCATCAGCTTTTCTGCACCGGCAGCAAATTTGCCTTTTCCCTGGGTTTGACGTGGAGCAGCTGCAGCGTCCTTGAACTCGCCAATGTTTCTCCCGGCTCCCCTGGCCCCACACGTGCCATTACCTGAGCAGCAAGCGGCGTCAACCACGCAGGATTTTCTTCACGTGACGCAGAAGGTGACGCTGGGAAAAGAGGAGGCACAAAATGAACCTGTTGGTCACACCCAGCCAGCGGTGAAAACCCAGGGAAGGATTCTGCCGTGCGGGGCCGGGCTGTGCACCCCGGGAGCTCCAGCCGGCCGGTTTCGCTCCCCTTTGCCGGGTACCGGGGAGACACCGCCGCCTCGTGCTGCCGCCTGCCCCCCGGGGAGAGCCGGGGGACCCCCACCTCACTTCAGCCCTCGGGACCGGGACCGGGGGAGAGCCTCCACGCAAAGAGAGCGGATCCACGCGTGGCGTGGATTTAATCCCCGAGGGAAGAGGCCGGGCTCCCCGCTGGCAGAAGGACAACTTGCCTCCCTGCCGCTCGGAGCGCCTTGCTGGGGACAGCCCTGCCCGCGCCTGGCTGCTCTTCAGCCGTGCTGGGAGTTCAGTCTGGCCCACGGATGCTCCGGCAAACAGACGCTGCAGCGAATCGCAGCTCCCGCTCGTTCCAGCTGCGGGTAATTTTGCCTCTGGCTAAGGCATGCCCCAGACAGCCGACAGCCCGTCTCGTTCCAGCTCCTGCTTGCTACGGTTCTGGCTAATTGAACCTCCAGCTCTGCACCGTTGATTTCAGCTCCTTCTCCTTACAAGCTCCAGCTATTTACAACAGCCTGGGCTTTTGACAAGGGCGTAAACTAATCGCTGTCAAAGCTCGACTATTAGGATTAAATATCAGAGTTGGACATTGTATAAACATTAATTAGTTTGTACGACTAATAAGTCAATAACTATTCTAAGCAGTCGACAAGGAAGAGCTGGACTCAAAGAGAGCGTGCGGGGTCTGGAAAGCAGAGACCACCTCTTCTCCCCGGAGACCACCGCAGACGTTGAGTTAGGCCTGGTGCATGCCGGCCTACCGCGCTTCGGGGTCCAGCAGGACCAGGCCCCCACCCCCGGGGAGGGTCCACGCACCCTGCCCACCCCCTGCTTTCCCCTGCAGCCCCCAATGCCTTCCCACCCCCCCGCACAAACGGCCAAACCGGCTTCTGCTTTGGGCCCCCAAACCGGCCCACTTAGCGCCCATCTCCGTGCCCAAAAACCCAGCTGCTGCGCCTCTTCTCAAGTCCCAAAGATGCCCCTGGGGAGGGCAAGCGCTTGTGTGACGCTTCGGGCAGAAACAGGGCTGAAAGGTCTGATCCCCGTGCCGGGGAAGCAGAGGAGAGCTGGCTGGGGCCAGCTTTTGCTCCTGGAACAACCCCAAGTCCCTGCTCCGAGGTCTTCCCCTTGGGGCCCTGGGGTGGACCTGGCCCTCCCCTTCAAATGCTCCAGGAGTTTTGGGGGCAGAAGGCCGTTTCTAAGCCCCCTCTCCAGCAGCTCCTCCCTCGACTCGGCCCGCGAAGCCCCCAGTCTGCCTGCAGGGAGGGCTGGGGGCTCCCCGGCCCCACGGGGCGACAGTGGGGACCCGCAGGGAGGGTCTGTTTGCACACAGCGCCCCTCCCGCCCCCCCGCGCCGGCCCCACTACGCGGCCCCCCTAGGGCACACAGCCCCCCCGCCCCCCACTCCCCAGATGCTCGCAGCCCCCCCCGCGCCTGGAGCCCCCCCAGCCCCCGTCCCCGGGGCCTGCAGGACAGCCCCCGTCCCCGGAGCCTGCAGGACCGCCGCCGCCACAGCCCCACTCCTCGGCTCCCCGGGCCCGCGGCCACTCACACTCACGCTGCGCCGCCGCCTCGGTGCAGAGCCGGCCGCGCGCCCCGTTGAAATACCGTCCGCAGCCAATCAGCTCGCGGCTCCGCCGGACCGCCCGCGCAAGGCACGCCGGGAGTTGTAGTCCCCGCCCAGGGACCGAGCATGCGCACGGCGCCCCGGGACCGCGCATGCGCACGGCGCCACGGGACCGCGCATGCGCACGGCTCGCAGCCCCTCCCCAGCGTTTGCAAGCACTTCCCAGCCCCAGGACCCCCGGTGCTCACAGCACCCGACCACACCATTTTCCAGCCCCCTGGGAGCCCCACTCTCAAGTCCAGCCAGGACCCACAGCCCCACTCCCCAGTTCCTTGGGGGACCTTGATCTCTATGGTCCAGGAGTTCTCCAGGTGTACTCTCTAGGCCGGACTTTGCTCTCTATGGTCCGGGAGTCCTCCAGGTGTATGCTCTAGGCCGGACTTTGCTCTCTATGGTCCGGGAGTCCTCCAGGTGTATGCTCTAGGCCGGACTTTGCTCTCTATGGTCCGGGAGTCCTCCAGGTGTAGTGGGCTGGTTTTGTTCCTCGGGCCCTGGTTTTGTTCCTCGGGCCCTGGTTTTGTTCCTCGGGCTCTGGTTTTTTTCATCAGGCCCTGCTTTTTTTCCTTGAGCTTGGTTTTGTTCCTCGGGATCTGGTTTTCTTCCTCGGGCTCTGGTTTTCTTCCTCAAGCTCTCCATTTGTTCTTGGGGCTTTAGTTTTTTTCCTCGGGCCCTCGTTTTTTTCCTCGGGCCCTCGTTTTTTTCCTCGGGCCCTGGTTTTTTTCATCGGGCCCTGCTTTTTTTCCTTGAGCTTGGTTTTCTTCCTCGGGATCTGGTTTTCTTCCTCGGGATCTGGTTTTCTTCCTCGGGATCTGCTTTTCTTCCTCAAGCTCTCCCTTAGTTCCTCGGGCTCGTGTTTTATTCCTCGGGCCCTGGTATTTTTCCTTGGTCTCTGTTCTTTTTCCTCGGGCCCTGCTTTTGTTCCTCGAGCTCTGGTTTTGTTCCTTGGGCTCTGGTTTTCTTCCTCAGGCTCTGGTTTTCTTCCTCAGGCTCTGGTTTTGTTCCTCGGGCTCTGGTTTTGTTCCTCAGGCCCCCGCTTTTATTCCTCGGGCTCTGGTTTTCTTCCTCGAGCTCTGGTTTTCTTCCTGGGGTTTTGGTTTTGTTCCTCGGCCTCTGGTTTTGTTCCTCGGGCCCTGGTTTTTTCCTCGGGCTCTGGTTTTGTTCATCGGGCCCTGCTTTTTTTCCTCGAGCTTCGTTTTGTTCCTCGGGATCTGGTTTTCTTCCTCGGGATCTGGTTTTCTTCCTCGGGATCTGGTTTTGTTCCTCAGGCTGTTTTGTTCCCCGGGTTCTGGTTTTGTTCCTTGGGCTCTGGTATTGTTTCTTGTGCTCTGGTTTTGTTCCTCAGCTGTGGTTTTTTTCCTTGGGCTCTGGTTTAGTTCCACGGGCTCTGGTTTTTTTCCTCGGCCCATGGTTTTGTTCCTTCAGCTCTGGTTTTGCTCCTCGGGCCCTCCTTTTCTTCCTCGGGCTCTGGATTTGTTCCTCGGGTTCGTGTTTTGTTCCTCAGGCCCTGTTTTTTTTCCTCGGGCTCTGGTTCTGTTCCTCGGGCTCTGGTTTTGTTCCTTGAGCCCTGGTTTTGTTCCTCGGGATCTGTTTTTTTTCCGCGAGCTCTGGTTTTGTTCCTCTAACTCTGGTTTTGTTCCTCGGGGTCTGGTTTAGTTCCACAGGTTCTGGTTTTCTTCCTCGGGCTCTGGTTTTCTTCCTCGGGCTCTGGTTTTGTTCCTCAAGCTCTGCATTAGTTCCTCGGGCTCTGGTTTTGTTCCTCGGGCACTGCTTTTGTTCCTCGAGGACTGCTTTTGTTCTTCGGGCTCTGGGTTTGTTCCTCGGGCTCTGCTTTTGTTCCTCGTGCTCTAGTTTTGTTCCTCCAGCTCTGGTTTTGTTCCTCAAGCTCTCCATTTGTTTCTGGGGCTCGTGTTTTATTCCTTGGGCCCTGGTTTTGTTCCACGGGTTCTGGTTTTTTTCCTCGGGCCCTGGTTTTTTTCCTCAGGTTCTGGTTTTTTTCCTCCAGCTCTGGTGTGTTCCTCGGGCCCTGGTTTTCTTCCACGGGCTCTGATTTTATTCCTCGGGCTCTGGTTTTGTTCCTCGGGTTCTGGTTTTTTTC
Organism: Puffinus mauretanicus; assembly: GCA_023333565.1. Lineage (NCBI taxonomy): Eukaryota > Metazoa > Chordata > Aves > Procellariiformes > Procellariidae > Puffinus > Puffinus mauretanicus. The sequence continues at coordinate 17,900 of JAJKFH010000736.1, read as the reverse complement.
CTCGGCCTGGTTTTCTTCCTCCAGCTCTGGTTTTGTTCCTCGGGGTCTGGTTTTGTTCCTCAGGCTCTGGTTTTTTTCCTCCAGCTCTGCTTTTGCTCTTCGGGCTCTTGATTTCTTCCTTGGGCTCTGGTTTTCTTCCTTGGGCTCTGGTTTTGTTCCTCGGCGTCTGGTTTTGTTCCTCCGGCTCTGGGTTTGTTCCTCGAGCCGTGGTTTTTTCCTCGGGCTCTGGTTTTCTTCATCGGGCCCTGCTTTTTTTCCTCGAGCTTGGTTTTGTTCCTCGGGATCTCGTTTTCTTCCTCAGGATCTCGTTTTGTTCCTCAAGCTCTCCCTTAGTTCCTCGGGCTTGTGTTTTATTCCTCGGTCTCTGTTTTTTTTCCTCGGTCTCTGTTTTTTTTCCTCGGGCCCTGCTTTTGTTCCTCGAGCTCTGGTTTTGTTCCTCGGTCTCTGGTTTTCTTCCTCAGGCTCTGGTTTTGTTCCTCGGACACTGGTTTTGTTCCTCGGACCCTCGCTTTTAATCCTCGAGCTCTGGTTTTGTTCCTCGGGCTCTGGTTTTGTTCCTCGAGGGCTGGTTTTGTTCCTTGGGCTCTGGTTTTGTTCCTTGGGCTCTGGTTTTGTTCCTCGGGCTCTGGTTTTGTTCCTCGGGCTCTGGTTTTCTTCCTCGAGCTGTGGTTTTGTTCCTCTACCTCTGGTTTTGTTCCTCGGGCCCTCCTTTTCTGCCTCGGACTCTGGTTTTCTTCCTGGGGTTCTGGTTCTGTTCCTCGAGGGCTGCATTTGTTCCTCGGGCACTAGTTTTGTTCCTCGGGCTCTGGTTTTGTTTCTCGGGTCCTACTTTTGTTCCTCGTGCTCTGGTTTTGTTCCTCGTGCTCTGGTTTTGTTCCTCGTGCTCTGGTTTTCTTTCTCGTGCTCTGGTTTTCTTTCTCGTGCTCTGGTTTTCTTTCTCGGGATCTGGTTTTCTTCGTCGGGCGCTGGTTTTGTTCCTCGTGGGCTGGTTTTGTTCCTCGGGCTCTGGTTTTGTTCCTCGGGCCCTGGTTTTGTTCCTCGGGCTCTTGTTTTGTTCATCACGTCCTGCTTTTTTTCCTCGAGCTTGGTTTTCTTCCTCGGGCTCTGGTTTTCTTCCTCGGGCCCTGCTTTTCTTCCTCGGGCCCTGCTTTTTTTCCTCGGGCCCTGCTTTTTTTCCTCGGGCCCTGCTTTTTTTCCTCGGGCCCTGCTTTTTTTCCTCGGGCCCTGCTTTTTTTCCTCAAGCTTGGTTTTCTTCCTTGGGATCTGGTTTTCTTCCTTGGGATCTGGTTTTCTTCCTCAAGCTCTCCCTTAGTTCCTCGGGCTCGTGTTTTATTCCTCGGGCCCTGGTATTTTTCCTCGGTCTCTGTTCTTTTTCCTCGGGCCCTGCTTTTGTTCCTCGAGCTCTGGTTTTGTTCCTCGGGCTCTGGTTTTCATCCTCAGGCTCTGGTTTTTTTCCTCGAGCTCTGGTTTTGTTCCTCCAGCTCTGGTTTTGTTCCTCGAGCTCTGGTTTAGTTCCACGGGCTCTGTTTTTTTTCCTCAGGCTCTGGTTTTGTTCCTCGGTCTCTGTTCTTTTTCCTCGGGCCCTCCTTTTGTTTCTCAAGCTCTGGATTTGTTCCTCGGGCTCTGGTTTTGTTCCTCCAGCTCTGGTTTTGTTCCGTGGGATCTGGTTTTGTTCCTCGGGCTCTGGTTTTGTTCCTCGGGCTCTGATTTTTTGTTTCTCGGGCAATACTTTAGTTCCATGGGCTCTCTTTTGTTCCTCGGGCCCTCCTTTTGTTCTTCAGGCTGTGGAATTTTTCCTCGGGCTCTGGTTTTTTTCCTCGGGCTCTGGTTTTTTTCCTCGGGCTCTGGTTTTTTTCCTCGGGCTCTGGTTTTGTTCCTCCAGCCCTGATTTTGTTCCTCCAGCCCTGATTTTGTTCCTCCAGCCCTGATTTTGTTCCTCCAGCCCTGATTTTGTTCCTCGAGCTCTGGTTTTGTTCCTCGAGTCTGGTTTTGGTCCTCGAGTCTGGTTTTGGTCCTCTAACTTTGGTATTGTTCCTAGAGCTCTGGTTTAGTTCCTCAGACTCTGATTGAGTTCCACGGGGTTTCGTTTTGTTCCTCGGGCTCTGGTTTTGTTCCTTGGGCTCTGGTTTTGTTCCTCGGGCCCTGGCTTTGTTCCTCCAGCTCTGGTTTTCCTCCTCGGGCCCTCCTTTTGTTCCTCGGTCTCTTTTTTTTTTTGTCGGGCTCTAGTTTTGTTCCTCAGGCTGTTTTGTTCCCCGGGCTCTAGTTTTGTTCCTCGGGCTCTGGTATTGTTTCTCGTGCTCTGGTTTTGTTCCTCAGCTGTGGTTTTTTTCCTTGGGCTCTGGTTTAGTTCCACAGGCTCTTGTTTTTTTCCTCGGCCCATGGTTTTGTTCCTCCAGCTCTGGTTTTGCTCCTCGGGCCCTCCTTTTCTTCCTCGGGCTCTGGATTTGTTCCTCGGGTTCGTGTTTTGTTCCTCAGGCCCTGTTTTTTTTCCTCGGGCTCTGGTTCTGTTCCTCGGGCTCTGGTTTTGTTCCTCGAGCCCTGGTTTTGTTCCTCGAGCCCTGGTTTTGTTCCTCGAGCCCTGGTTTTGTTCCTCTAACTCTGGTTTTGTTCCTCTAACTCTGGTTTTGTTCCTCGGGCGCTGGTTTTCTTCCTCGGGCTCTGCTTTTGTTCCTCGGGCTCTGCTTTTGTTCCTCGGGCTCTGCTTTTGTTCCTCGGGCTCTGGTTTTGTTCCTCGGGCTCTGGTTTTGTTCCTCAATCTCTGGTTTAGTTCCTCGGAATCTGTTTTTGTTCTTTGGACCCTCCTTTTGTTCCTCGGGCTCTGGTTTTCTTCCTCCAGCTCTGATTTTGTTCCTCCACCTCTGGTTTTGTTCCTCGGGGTCTGGTTTAGTTCCTCAGGCTCTGGTTTTCTTCCTCGGGCTCTGGTTTTCTTCCTCGGGCTCTGGTTTTCTTCCTCAAGGTCTGGTTTTTTCCTCGGGCTCTCGTTTTCTTCCTTGGGCTCTGGTTTTGTTCCTCAAGGGCTGCTTTTGTTCCTTGGGCCCTAGTTTCGTTCCTCGGGCTCTGGTTTTGATCCTCGGGCCCTCCTTTTGTTCCTCAAGGGCTCATTTTCTTCCTCAGGCTCTGTTTTTGTTCCTCGGTCTCTGGTTTTGTTCCTCGGGCTCTGGTTTTCTTCCTCGGGCTCTGGTTTTGTTCCTCCAGCTCTGGTATGTTCCTCGGGCCCTGGTTTTGTTCCTCGGGCCCTGGTTTTTTTCCTCGGGCTCTGATTTTATTCCTCGGGCTCAGGTTTTGTTCCTCGGGCTCTGGTTTTTTTCCTCGGGCTCTGGTTTTATTCCTCCAGCTCTGGTTTTGTTCCTCGGGCTCTGCTTTTGGTCCTCAGGCCCTGGTTTTGTTCCTCAAGCTCTGTTTTTTTTCCTCGGGCTCTGGTTTTCTTCCTCCAGCTGTGGTTTTGCTCCTTGGGCTATGGTTTTGTTCCCCGGGCCCTGGTTTTCTTCCTTGGGCTCTGGTTTTGTTCCTCAAGGGCTGCTTTTGTTCCTTGGGCCCTAGTTTCGTTCCTCGGGCTCTGGTTTTGTTCCTCGGGCTCTGGTTTTGTTCCTCGGGCTCTGGTATGTTCCTCGGGATCTCGTTTTGTTCCTCGGGCTCTGGTTTTTTTCCTCGGGCTCTGGTTTTTTTCCTCGGGCTCTGGTTTTTTTCCTCGGGCTCTGGTTTTGTTCCTCAAGCTCTGTTTTTGTTCCTCGGGCTCTGCTTTTGGTCCTCAGGCCCTGGTTTTGTTCCTCAAGCTCTGTTTTTTTTCCTCGGGCTCTGGTTTTCTTCCTCCAGCTGTGGTTTTGCTCCTTGGGCTCTGTTTTGTTCCCCGGGCCCTGGTTTTGTTCCTCGGGCTCTGGTTTTGTTCCTCAATCTCTGGTTTAGTTCCTCGGAATCTGTTTTTGTTCTTTGGACCCTCCTTTTGTTCCTCGGGCTCTGGTTTTGTTCCTGGGGCTCTGGTTTTGTTCCTCCACCTCTGGTTTTGTTCCTCGGGCCCTGCTTTTGGTCCTCGGGCTCTGGTTTTCTTCCTCGGGCTCTAGTTTTCTTCCTCCGGCTCTGGTTTTGTTCCTCGAGGGCTGCATTTTTTGCTCGGGCCCTAGTTTTGTTCCTCGGGCTCTGGTTTTCTTCCTCGGGCCCTCCTTTTCTTCCTCGAGGGCTGGTTTTTTTCCTCAGGCTCTGGTATTTTCTGCCAGCTCTGGTGTATTCCTCGGGCCCTCCTTTTCTTCCTCGAGGGCTGTTTTTTTCCCTCGAGCTCTGGTTTTGTTCCTCCAGTTCTGGTTTTGTTCCTCGAGCTCTGGTTTAGTTCCACGGGCTCTGTTTTTTTTCCTCAGGCTCTGGTTTTGTTCCTCGGGGTCTGTTTTTTTTCCTCGTGCCCTGGTTTTGTTGCTCCAGCTCTGGTTTCACTCTTCGGGCCCTCCTTTTGTTCCTCAAGCCCTGGTTTTCTTCCTCGGGATCTGGTTTTTTTCCGCGAGCTCTGGTTTTGTTCCTCTAACTCCGTTTTTTTTCCTCGGGGTCTGGTTTTCTTCCTCGGGCTCTGATGTTCTTCCTCGGGCTCTGGTTTTGTTCCTCAAGCTCTGCATTAGTTACTCGGGCCCTGGTATTGTTCCTCGGGCCCTGGTATTGTTCCTCGGGCTCTGGTATTGTTCCTCGGTCTCTGGTTTTGTTCCTCGAGGTCTAGTTTTGTTCCTCGGGCTCTGGTTTTGTTCCTCGGGCTGTCGTTTTCTTCCTCGAGCTCTGGTTTTCTTCCTCGGGCCCTCCTTTTCTTCCTCGGGCTCTGGTTTTGTTCCTGGGGCTCTGGTTTTGTTCCCCGGGCTCTGATTTTGTTCCTCCACCTCTGCTTTTGGTCCTCGGGCCCTGCTTTTGGTCCTCGGGCTCTGGTTTTATTCCTCAGGCTCTAGTTTTCTTCCTCCGGCTCTGGTTTTGTTCCTCGAGGGCTGCATTTTTTGCTCGGGCCCTAGTTTTGTTCCTCGGGCTCTGGTTTTGTTCCTCGGGCCCTCCTTTTCTTCCTCGGGGTCTGGTTTTTTTCCTCGTGCCCTGGTTTTGTTGCTCCCGCTCTGGTTTTACTCTTCGGGCCCTCCTTTTGTTCCTCAAGCTCTGGTTTTTTTCCTCCAGCTCTGGTTTTGTTCCGTGGGCTCTGTTTTTTTTCCTCGGGCTCTGGTTTTGTTCCTCGGGCCCTGCTTTTGTTCCTCAGTCTCTGGTTTTGTTCCTCGGTCTCTGGTTTTGTTCCTCGTGGTCTGGTTTTGTTCCTCGAGGGCTGGTTTTGCTCCTCGGACTCTGGTTTTGTTCCTCAGGCTCTGGTTTTCTTCCTTGCACTGCACTGTCCTGCTTCTGGCAGAGACAGAGTTACCTTTCCTCCCAGTAGCTTGTGGGGTGTGTTGGCTTTTGGGTTTGGTGTGAGAGGAGCGTTGATGGCCCTTTAATGCTTTGGCTGTTGCTGGGTGGTGCTTGCACCGGGGAGATTTTTGTTTTCTCCTTTCGGCCTGTCATGCCCTGCGACGTGCATGGGAAGCTCGGGGCGGGTGGGGCGTACAGCCGTGGTGGTTGACCCAACTGGCCAATGGGGTATTGTATAGCATGTGACGTCATGCTCAGGACAAAAAAACGGGAGGTGCGGGGGGTGCCTCCCCACCGCTCATGACACGTGTTCGGCAGCAGTGATCGGTTGCATTGTGCATTGCCTGCTTCGTATAGTCTGTTGTTGTACTCATTGTTATTATTACTGTTCTACTTCGTTTTATTTCAATCATTAAACTGTTTTTGACTCAACCCGGGAGTTTTCCTACTTGTGCCCTCTCGATTCTCTCCCCAGTCCCACGGAGTGGGGGGTGAGGAGTGAGCAAGCGGCTGCGTTGGGTTTATTTGCTGGCTGGGGTTAAACCACGACATGCACCCATCACACCCTCCACCCACCACTCCCAGGGCCCAGCACCCCCATGGCCCAGCACTGATTCCCACACATGCACACAACCCAGCACACCCAGCGCCAACACACAGCACCTGGACAAGCCCAGCACCCAGCAGCCCCGGAGCCCAGCATGCAGCACCCAGCATCCCCAGCACCAGGATATGACAAGAAGCCAGTCTCCGCAGTGCCCACCACCCAGCACCAGGACATGACAAGAAGCCAGTCCCCGCAGTGCCCACCACCCAGCACCAGGACATGACAAGAAGCCAGTCCGTGCAGTGCCCACCAACCAACACCCCCACCACCGAGCAACGGAACATGCCCAGCACCAAGCACCACCTATGTGTAGCAAGGGGTGCTAGGTGTGGTGGATATGGCACATTTGGGGTGCTGGCTGTGGCTGGGAGCTGGGCAGCTAAGAAGGGTCTATAAAGGGAAGGTGAGAGCCACCAACATCTTTCAGTCCTGCCTATTTGTGTATGGGAGCCCAAAGTGGGGATCAACTGCTTTGCAGTTGGGCTGTGGTAAGGTTGCTGGTTGGATGGTAGAGCGAGAGCAGCTCCCTCTGAAAGGGCTGCCACGAAAGGCAAGAGCAAGAAACAGCTTTCAATCCTGGTTCCTTCTGTGTTGGAGCTCCCTCTGGTGGGAAGCCGTTTAGGAAATGGGCTCTGGTGATGGTAAGGTAAAGGTTGATATTTCGGTTTGAGAATAAGGGAGAGGGGCATAACACTATCGGGACAGGGAAGGGGCTACTCGGCTACTCCGCTTTTGGAGCCCCATGTAGTGGGTGCAGAAGGGCCTCGTTATCTACGCAGAACCTCAAACTATTCCTTATCCTCATCAGAGGCAAGCTCCGAAACGGCCACCCACCTCATCCGTCTCAGGCACAGAAATAGCCAGGAATCAAGGATGATGCTGAACCTCACACCTTCCCTTGGTAACCCCACCAACACCGGGGCTCTGTGACTAACCTCAACCTAGCCCTGACCGTCACCATGGCCAACCTCCGAAGCGGCCACCCACCGCATGGGGCTCAGGCACAGAAGTAGCCAGGAATCAAGGCTGCTGCTGGCCCTCACCTTCTCTTGGCAACCCCACCAACACTGGGGCTCTGTGTCTGTTCTCTCAGCTAACCTCGACGTATCCCTTACCCTCATCAGAGCCAAGCTCCGAATCGACCACCCACCATGTGGGCCTTAGGCACTGAGATAGCCGGGAATCAAGGTTCATGCTGGCCCTCACCTTTTCTTGGCAGCCCATCCTCAGTCCCACCAACACCTGACCCCTCCTCTTTGGTCTCCCACCTAAACATCAACCTACATCTTACCTTCACCAGATCGAGGGTCTAAAACGTCAACCCACTAGATGGCGCTCCAACACAGATGGAACCAAGATTGACTGTTTGTTGAACTCGCCTGCCCTGGCAGCCCTTTGAGGTCCCCACCAACACCGGGGCTCTGTGTCTCTTCTCCCACCCTAGCACTTACCCACTTCAGAGCCAAACTCCGAAGCGGCCTCCCAACGCATGGGGCTCAGGCACAGAAGTAGCTAGGAATGAAGGCTGATGCAGGCCCTCACGATCTCTTGGCAGCCCCTCCTCAGCCCCACGAATACCGTGGCTTTGTATCTCTTCTCCTAATTATCCTTGACACATCCCTTACCCTCATCAGAGCTAAGCTCCGAAGCGGCCACACACCTCAGGGGGCTCAGGCACAGAAGTAGCCAGGAATCAAGGTTGACGCTGGCCCTCACGATTTCTTGGCAGTCCCTTCTCAGCCCCACCAACACCGGGGCTCTGTCTCTGTTCTCCCACCTATCCTCGACATATCCCTTATCCTCAGCAGAGCCAAGCTCCGAAGCAGACACCCACCGCATGGGGCTTGGCACTGAGGTAGCCAGGAATCAAGGTTCATGCTGGCCCTCACGGTCTCTTGGCAGCCCCTTCTCAGCCCCATCAAAACGAGGGCTCTGTGCCTGTTCTCCCACCTAACCTCAACCTAGCCCTTACCCTTATCAGGGCCAAGCTCCGAAGTGACCACTCTCCACATGGGGCTTGGGTACTGAAGTAGCCAGGAATCAAGGCTGATGCTGGCCCTCACGATCTCTTGGCAGCCCCTTCTCAGCTGAACCAAAACCGGGGCTCTGTGTCTGTTCTCCCACTTAGCCTCGACATATCTCTTACCCTCATCAGGGCAAAGCTCCGAGGCGGCCACCCACCACATAGGGCTCAGGCACAGACGTGGCCAGGAATGAAGGCTGATGCTGGCCCTCACGGTCTCTTGGCAGCCCCTTCTCAGCCTCACCAACACGGGGGCTCTGTGCCTGTTCTCCCACTTAGCCTCGACATATCCCTTACCCTCATCAGGGCAAAGCTCCGAAGTGGCCACGCTCCACATAGGGCTTGGCACTGAATAGCCAGGACTCGCGGATGATGCTGGCCCTCACCTTCCTTGGCAGCCTCACCAACACCGGGGCTCTCTGTCTGTTCTCCCACCTAACCTCAACCTAGCCCTGACCCTCACCAGGGCCAAGCTCTGAGCGGCCACCCTCCACATGGAGCTTGGCACTGAGGTAATCAGGATCAAGGTTGATGCTGGTCCTCACGATCTCTTGGCCGACCCGTCTCAGCCCCACCAACACCGTGGCTCTGTGCCTGTTCTCCCACCTAACCTCAACCTAACCCTGACCCTCACCACGGCCAAGCTCCGAAGCGGTCACCCGCCACATGGGGCTTGGCACTAAGGTAGCCAGAAATCAAGGCTGATGCTGGCCCTCACCCTTCCCTTGGCAACCCCACCGACACCGGCACTCTGTCTGTTCTCCCAGTTATCCTCGACATATCCCTTATCCTTATCAGGGCAAAGCTCCACAGCGGCCACCCACCACATGGGGCTCAGGCACAGACGTGGCCAGGAATGAAGGCTGATGCTGGCCCTCACGATCTCTTGGCAGCCCCTCCTCAGCCCCACCAACCCCTGCTCCCTTCTCTTTGGTCTCTTCCACCTAAACATCAACCTGCATCTTACCTTCATCAGAGCCAGGCTCTGAAACGTCTACCCACCAGATGGCGCTCCAACACAGAGGGAACCAAGATGACTGTTGTTCGTTGCACTCGCCTGCCCTGGCCGCCCTTTGAGGTCCCCACCAACACCGGGGCTATGCGCTTGCCGTAGCACTCAACCATCAACCTTGCCGCAGCCCAACTGCAAAGCAGACAAGCGCCCCGTCGAGCTCCCACACACATTTAGCCAGGACTGAAATATGTTCGCGGCGCTCACCTTCCCTTTACAGCCCCTTCTCAGCTGCCCAGCACCCAGCCATCTCCAGCACCGCAAATGCGCAACATCCAGCACACCTAGCCCCCCTTGGGATCATTGGCAGTGCTTGGTGCTGGGCATGGGTCGGTGCTGGGTCGTGGGGGTACTGTGTGCTAGGCCCTGAGTGGAGTGGGGTCTGGACAGGTCTGGGTGCTGCGGTTGCTGGGTGTTGGGCATATCTGGGTGCTCGACATGTCCCTGTGCTGGGCACCGGGAGGATTTGGTGCTGGGAATGGGCAGGTGATGATCGTGTCTGGGTGGTGGATGCTGGCTACAGGCAGTGCTGGGCACTGGGAGGATTTGGTGCTGGGAATGGGCAGGTGATGATCGTGTCTGGGTGGTGGATGCTGGCTACAGGCAGTGCTGGGCACTGGCTGTGCTGGGTGCTGGTCACTGGGGGTACTGGGTTCTAGGCACTGGGCGTGCGGGGTGCTGGACATCTCTGAGTGCTGAGTCGTGGGCATGTCCAAGTGATGGGTCGTGGGCACTGGGACTGCTGGGCAGTGGGGTGCTGGGGACTATGCATATCAGGGTGCTGGGCATGCCTGTGTACTGAGTGCTTGGTGCTGGGTTCTGGATGCTGGCTGGTGGGCATTGTCTGTGTGCTGGTTATTGGGCACTGGCGGTGGTAGGCATGGGAGTGCTTGTTGCTGGGCATTTTCTGATCCTGGCTGTTGGGGGCGCTGAGCACTGGACATGTCTGGGTGATGGATGGAGGGAGTTTTGGGTGCTGGGCACTAGGGGTGCTGGCTAGTGGGTATGTCCGTGTGCTGGGCATGTCCATATGCCGGATGCTGTGCGCTGGGGATGCTGGGCACTGGGGTTAGTGGGTGCTGTGCACTGGGGTTGCTGGGTGCTGGGCGGCGCGACTGCTGGGGGCTGGGAGTGCTGGGTACTATGCATAAGCGGGTGCAGGGTATGTCTTGCTGCTGGATGGTGGGTTCTGGGGCTACTGGGAGCTGGGGGTATTGGGTGCTGGGCACTGGGGTTGCTGGGTGCTGAGTCCTGTGGGTGCTGGTTGCTGGGCCCTGGGAGTGCTGGGTACTATGCATAAGCGGGTGCAGGGTATGTCTTGCTGCTGGGTGCTGGGGGTATTGGGTGTTGGCCACTGGGCTGTTGGGTGCTGGGCATGTCCTCATCCTTGGCATGACTGATGCTGGGCACTGGGGGTGCTGGCTGCTGGGAGCTAGGGGTGCTGGCTGTGGGCATTTCAGTTGCTGGACATGACCAGGTGCTGGGCGTGTCCAGGTGCTGGGCATGTGCGGATGCTGTGTGCTCGGCACTTGGGGTTCTGGGTGGTGGGCAGGGAGGGTGCTGGACGCTGGGGATGCTGGCTGTTGCGGTGCTGGGTGCTGGGCACTGGGGCTGCTGAGTGGTGGGCATGTCCAGGTGCTGTTTGTTGGCGGTTGGGGTGCTGGGTTGTGCGCCTGTCCGGGAGTTAGTGCTGGGCCCGGGGGGTGCTGTGTATGTCCGAGTGCTGGCCATGTCTGGATGCTGGGTAAACGGGTTCTTGGGCTGTGGGGGTGTTGGGTATGCTGGTTTCTGGGCACTGGGGAGGTGCTGGCTGCGAGACCTGTATGGTGGTGGGTGTTTGGTGTACTGGGTGCAGGGCACTGGGCGTGCTGGGTGCTGGGCATGTCTGGGTGCTATGTGCTGATCACTGGGGATGTTGGGGGCTGGTTTGCTGTGTTCTGGTGTGTAGCGTGCTGGGCATGTCCAGGTGCTGGGTACTGGGCGCTGGGGGGGTGGTCCCAGGGGGTGCTGTATGCTGGGCATGTCCGGGGGGTGGGTGTTGGGCAGTGGGGTTGCTGGGTGCTGGGAATGTGCGGGTGCTGGGGGCTGGGCCCTGAGGTTGCTGGGGGCTGGGCACTCGGGTTGCTGGGTGCTGGCTGGTGCGGTTGCGGGGCCCTGGTATTGCTGGGTACTATGCATAACTGAGTGCAGGGTATCTCTTGGTGCTGGAGGTACTGGGTGCTGGGCATATCCGGTGCTGGGTCTGTGCTCTGGAGTTGCTGGGTTCTGTGCTCTGGGGGTGCTTGTTTCTTAGCACGTGCGTGTGCTGTGTGCTCTGCCCTGGTTGTGCTGGGTATGTGTGGGTGTTGGGCAGTGTGGGTGCTGTGTGGTGGGCACTGGGCATGTCTGGGTGCTGGGTGATGGGCACTGGAGGTTCTGGGCGATGGGGAGCAGGGAAGCTGCCTGCTAGGCATGTCTGAGTGCTGGGCATGTCCGGGTGCTGGGTACTGTGCGCTGGCAGTGGTGGGCGGTGGTGGTGCTGGGTGCTGGGCATGTCCGGGTGCTAGGCAATGGCGGTGCTGGGTGCTTGGCGCTGGGGGTGATGGTCTTTGGGTGTGCTGGGTGCTGGGCATGTCCCTGTGCTGGGTGGTGGGGGTGCTGGGCATGTGCGGGTGTTGGTTGCCGGGCCCTGGTGTACTGGGTGCTGGACGCTGGGGTGGTTGGTTTCTGGGCGCTGGGGGTGCTGGGTTCTGTGCCCCTGTGTTGCTGGGTGCTGAGCATGTCCGGGTGCTGGCCATGTCTAAGTGCAGCGTGCTGGGCACTGGGTGCTGGGGGGTGGGGGTGCTGGATGCTGAGTGTTGGGTATGCTGGTTTCCGGGCACTGGGCGGAAGTGTGTGAGACCTGTGGGGGTGTTGTATGGTGGGTGTTTGGGGTGCTGAGCGCTGCAGGTGCTGGGCATGTCCAGGTGCTATGTGCTGATCACTGGGGTTCTTGGGGGCTGGTTTGCTGTGTTCTGGTGTGTTGGGCGCTGGGCATGTTTGTCTGGGTGCTGGGCATGTCTGGGTGCTGGGTACTGGGAACTGGCAGTGTTGGGGCGGTGCGGGTGCTGTGTGCTGGGCATGTCGGGGTGCTGGGTACTGGGCAGTGGGAGTGCTGGGTGCTAGGTACTGGGGTGCTGGGCCCTGGCATTGCTGGGTAATATGCAAAACTGAGTGCAGGGTATGTCTTGGTGCTGGATGCTTGGTGCTGGAGGTACCGGGTGCTGGGCATATGCAGTGCTGGGTGTTGGGCATATGCGGTGCTGGGTGGCTGTGCTGGGGTTGCTGGGTGCTGTGCTGTGAGGGTGCTGGATTCCTGGCACGTGCGTGTGCTGTGTGCTGGGCCCTGCTTGTGCCGGGTATGTGTGGGTGCTGGGTGTTGGGCACTGGGGGTGGTGGTGCTAGGTGCTGGGCATGTCTGGGTGCTGAGCAATGGTGGTGCTGGGTGCTTGGCGCTGGGGGTGGTGGTCCCTGGGGCTGCTGTGTGCTGGACACGTCGGGGTGCTGGGGTTTGGGCGGTGGGGGTGCTGGGTGCTGGGCGTGTGCGTGTGTTGGTTGCTGGACCCTGGCGTGCTGGGCGCTGGGGCTATCGGTTACTGGGTGCTGGGGGTGCTGGGTTCAATGCAGCGTATGCAGGTCCTGGGCAGTGGGTGTGCTGGAAGCTGGGTGTTGGGTATGCTGGTTCCTGCCACTGCGGGTGCTGGGTGTGAGACTTGTGGGCGTGCTGGATGGTGGGTGTTTGGTGTGCACCCTCACTGCCCACTACCCAGAACCCCAAGTGCCGAGCACACAGCATCCGGATGCACCCAGCACCTGCACACGCCCAGCACCCACAAGACCCAACAACCAGCACCTGGTCATGACCAGTACCTGCAAATGCCCACAGCCAGCACCCCTAGCTCCCCGCACCCAGCACTCCCCATGGCCCAGCACTCATTCCCGGACATGCGCACAACCCAGCACACCCACCGCCAACACACAGCATCGAGACATGCCCAGCACCCAGCAGCCCTAGTGCCCAGCATCCACCAGCAAGACATACCCTGCACCCAATTATGCATGGTACCCAGCACCCCCAGGGCCCAGCAACCAGTAGCCCCAGTACCTCGGCTCGCTTCTGTAATTCTACACAATGAAGACTTGTGGCTTAGAAGTTAGGTAACTAGCAGGTGTGGTGTTTGCAGGTGTGTAGAATTGTAGTCGAAATCGGGTCTCCTGGAAGCATTGTTAGACTCTAGTGAAGAGTAACCTTGGAAACGAGAACCGTAAACAAACGGGGTCCAGACGCGGCTCGGAGACAAACCTCGACCTTACAAGGAAAGAAAGGAACAGGTTCACGAAGAGTTCACTCCCCCGCCGACCACCCGAGACCACCCGAGACCCTCAAGGAGACCCTAAAGGTTTTAGTGCGCATGTGTCTAGGATGATGTAATATTATAATCGGCTCTCGGAAATTTAAGGAATATTTAAGAAATTTAAGGAATATTTAAGAGAAACTTAAAATATGTATGAGAAGCATGGATACAAACAGAAAGGTGATTAGACCCGGTGTGCTTCATTTGTGGCAAGTCCACCGAGCACCCAGGCCTGAATAAAACAATCTCTCTCCTGAGCGTGTGGAATTGGTTCCTTCCACGCCGGGCAGGAATCCGCTCTTCGGACAACACCTAGCCCCCAGCACCCGCACCAGCAGCACCAGCAAGCCCAGTGCCCAGCACGCAGCAACCTCAGGGCCCAGCACCCAGCCATGCCCGCCACCCGGACATGAACAGCACCCAGCACCCCCAGCGCCCAGAAACCAACACACGCACACACCCAGCACCCAGCACGCCCACTGCCCAAAACCCAGCAGCCCAACATGCCCAGCACACAGCACCACCACCGCCCACCACCCCCACTGCCCAGTACCCAGCACCCACACATGCCCAGCACCCAGACACGCCCAGCAGGCAGCTTCTCTGCTGCCCACCGCCCAGCATCCCGACCGCCCAGCACCCAGGGCCCGCCACACAGCACCCACACTGCCCAACACCCAGCACCCACACATACCCGGCACAACCAGGGCCCAGCACACAGCACACGCACGTGCCAGGAATCCAGCACCCTCACAGCACAGCACCCAGCCACCCCAGCACAGCCACCCAGCACCGCATATGCCCAGCACCTAGCACCGCATATGCCCAGCACCCATTACCTCCAGCACCAGGCACCCAGCACCAAGACATACCCTGCACTCAGTTATGTGTAGTACCCAGCAATACCAGGGCCCAGCACCCCAGTACCTAGCACCCAGCACTCCCACTGCCCAACACCCACCACCCGGACGTGCCCAGCACACAGCACCCCCACTGCCCCACACAGCCAGCGCCCAGTACCCAGACATGCCCAGCACCCAAACATGCCCAGCACTCAACACACCACTGCCCAGATCCCAGCAAACCAGCCCCCAACATCTCCAGCGATCAGCACATAGCACGCGGACATGCCCAGCACCCAGCACCCGCAGCGCTCAGCACCCACCACCCCCAGTGCTCTGTACCCAGCACACCAAACACCCACCATCCAGCACCCCCACACATCTCACACCCAGCAGCCCCAGTGCCCAGCAACCAGCATACCAACACCCACCATCCAGCTCCCCACCACCCAGCACCCCCAGTGCCCAGTCCCTGCACCCAGACATGCCCAGCACCCGGACATACACAGCACTCAGCACTGTCCTGCTTCCGGCTGGGACAGAGTTAACTTTCTTCCCAGTAGCTTGGGGGGTGGGCTGGCTTTGGGTTTGGTGTGAGAGGAGCCTTGATGGCCCCTTAACGCTTTGGCTGTTGCTGGGCGGTGCTTGCACCGGGAGACTTTTGTTCTCTCTTTTCGGCCTCCCACAGGAGGCTCGGGGGAGGGGGTTGGGGGGGTGGGGAGCACATCCGGGGTAGTTGACCTAGCTGGGCAATGGGGTATTCTATTGCATGTGACATCATGCCCAGAATAAAAAAAGGGAGGGGGCGGGGGGGGAACGACTCCCCCCCCCTCCCCCTAGTTCATGACACGCGGTCGGCAGCGGTGAGCAGTTGCATTCTGCATTGCCTGCTTTGTATCGTCTGTTGTTGTTGTTGTTCTCATTGTTATTATTACTGTTCTACTTCGTTTTATTTCAATCATTAAACTGTTTTTATCTCAACCCGGGAGCTTTCCTACTTGTGCCCTCCCGATTCTCTCCCCCATCCCACGGGGTGGGGGGGAGGAGAGCCAGCGGCTGCGTGGGGTTTATTTGCAGGCTGGGGTTAAACCACGACATGCACCCATCATACCCTCCACCCAGCACCCCCATGGCCCAGCACTCATTCCCGGACATGCGCACAACCCAGCACACCCACTGCCAACACACAGCCCCTGGACGTGCCCAGCACCCAGCAGCCCCAGCACCCAGCATCCAGCAGCAAGAGATACCCTGCACCTGCTTATGCATAATACCCAGCACTCCCCGGGCCCAGCAACCAGCACCCGCACATGCCCAGCACCCCCACCACCCAGCACACCCAAACACCATCACCCCCAGCGCCAAGCACCCAGCACTGCCATTGCCTAGCACCGGGACGTGCCCAGCACCCAGTACCACCACCACCAGTGCACAGTACCAAGCACCCGGATATGCCCAGCACTGAGACATTCCTAGAAGGCAGCTTCCCTGCTCCCCATCGCCCAGGACCTCCAGTGCCCAGCACCGGGACATGCCCAGTGCCCACCACGCAGCACCCATACTGCCCAACACCCAGCACCCACACATACCCAGCACAACCAGGGCCCAGCACATGCACATGCCAGGAATCCAACACCCCCAGAGCACAGCACCCAGCAAACCCAGAGCACACACCTAGCACCGGATATGGCCAGCACCAAGACATACCCTCCACTCAGTTATGCATAGTACCAAGCAATGCCAGGGCCCAGCACTCCCATGGCCCAGCATTGATTCCCACACACGCACACAACCCAGCACACCCACTGCCAATGCACAGCACCTGGACATGCCCAGCAGCCCCGGAGCCCAGCACACAGCACCCAGCATCCCCAGCACCAGGATATGACAAGAAGCCAGTCCCCGCAGTGCCCACCACCCAATACCCCCACCACTCAGCAACGGAACATGCCTAGCAGCAGGCACCACCAATGTGTAGCAAGGAGTGCTAGGTGTGGTGGATATGGCACATTTGGGGTGCTGGAGCTGGCTGGCTGTTGGGCAGCAGAGAAGTGTCTATCAAGGGAAGGTGAGAGCCACCAACATCTTTCAGTCCTGCCTGTTAGTTTAAGGGAGCCCGAAGAGGAGATCGACTGCTTTGCAGTTGGGCTCTGGTAAGGTTGCTGGTTGGATGGCAGAGCGAGAGCAGCTCCCTCTGAAAGAGCTGCCACGAAAGGCAAGAGCAAGAAACAGCTTTCAATGCTGGTTCTTTCTGTGTTGGAGCGCCCTCTGGTGGGAAGCCGTTTAGGAAATGGGCTCGAGAGATGGTAAGGCAAAGGTTGATATTTAGGTTTGAGAATAAGGGAGAGGGCTGGTGGGACCGGGAAGGGGCTATTCCTCGTTTGGAGTCCATGTGGTGGGTGGCGTTATCTAATGCAGAAGGGTACGTTATCTATGCAGAACCTCAAACTATCCCTTATCCTCATCAGAGGCAAGCTCCGAAACGGCCACACACCTCATCCGGCTCAGGCACAAAAAAAGCAAGGACTGAAGGATGATGCTCTCCCTCCGAATATCTTGGCAGCCTCTTCTCAGCCCCACCAACATCGGGGCTCTGTCTCTGTTCTCCCACTTAGCCTCGACATATCCATTACCCTCATCAGGGCAAAGCTCCGCAGCGGCCATTCTCCACATGGGGCTTGGCACTGAGCTAGCCAGGAATCAAGGCTGATGCCGGCCCTCACGATCACTTCGCAGCCCCGTCTCAGCCCCACCAATACCGGGGCTCTGTATCTCTGCTCGCACCTAACAGCGACCTATCCCTTAACCTCATCGGAGCCAAGCTCCGAAACGGCCACCCTCCACATGGGACTTGGCACTGAGAGAGCCAGGAATCAAGGCTGATGCTGGCCCTCACGATCACTTCGCAGCCCCGTCTCAGCCCCACCAACACCGGGGCTCTGTCTCTGTTCTCCCACCTAACCTCAACCTAGCCCTGACCCTCACCGGGAACAAAGTCCGAAGCGGCCACCCTCCACGTGGAGCTTGGCACTAAGGTAGCCAGAAATAAAGGATAATGCTGGCCCTCACCTTTCCTTTGTAGCCGCACCAACACCGGGGCTCTGTCTCTGTTCTCCCACTTTTCCTTGACATATCCCTTCCCCTCATCAGGGCAAAGCTCCGAAGCGGCCACGCTCCATATAGGGCTTAGCACTGAATAGCCAGGACTCGCGGATGATCCTGCCCTCACGATCCTTGGCAGCTTCACCAACACCGGGGCTCTGTGTCTGTTCTCCCACTTAGCCTCGACATATCCATTACCCTCATCAGGGCAAAGCTCCGCAGCGGCCATTCTCCACATGGGGCTTGGCACTGAGAGAGCCAGGAATCAAGGTCGATGCTGGCCCTCACGATCACTTCGCAGCCCCGTCTCAGCCCCACCAACACCGGGGCTCTCTGTCTGTTCTCCCACCTAACCTCAACCTAGCCCTGACCCTCACGGGGAACAAAGCTCCGAAGCGGCCACCCTCCACGTGGAGCTTGGCACTAAGGTAGCCAGAAATCAAGGTTGATGCTGGCCCTCACCTTTCCTTTGTAGCCGCACCAACACCGGGGCTCTGTCTCTCTTCTCCCACTTATCCTCGACATATCCCTTCCCCTCATCAGGGCAAAGCTCCGAAGCGGCCACGCTCCATATGGGGCTTGGCACTGA
>JAJKFH010001335.1:0-21998 GCA_023333565.1 Puffinus mauretanicus | reverse complement strand
GGATATGCCCAGCACCCAGTACCTCCAGCACCAAGAGATACCCTGCACTCAGTTATGCATAGTACCCAGCAATACCAGGGCCCCGCAACCGCACCAGCCAGCACCCAGCAACCCGAGTGCCCAGCCCCCAGCAACCTCAGGGCCCAGCCTCCAGCACCCGCACATTTCCAGCACCCAGCAACCCCACTGCCCAACACCCACCCCCCGGACATGCCCAGCATACAGCACCCCCTGGGACCACCCCCCCCCCCAGCGCCCAGTACCCAGCACCTGGACATGCCCAGCACGCTACACACCAGAACACAGCAAACCAGCCCCCAACATCCCCAGTGATCAGCACATAGCACCCAGACATGCCCAGCACCCAGCACCCCCAGTGCCCTGCACCCAGTACACCAAACACCCACCACCATACAGGTCTCGCAGCCAGCACCTCCCCAGTGCCCAGAAACCAGCATACCCAACACCCCCACAGCCCAAGAACCCGCTTACCCAGCATCCAGACATGGCCAGCACTCGGACATACACAGCACCCCCAGGGCCCAGCACTAACTCCCGGACAGGCGCACAACCCCGCACCCCAACCGCCAACAAACAGCACCTGGACATGCCCACCACTCAGCAGCCCCAGTGCCCAGCACCCAGCACCGCAACAGCCAGCATCCCCAGCGTCCAGCACCCTCACTGCCCACCACCCAGAACCCCAAGTGCCGAGCACACAGCATCCGCACATGCCTAGCACCTGGACACGCCCAGCACCTGGTCATGTCCAGCAACTGAAATGCCCACAGCCAGCACCCCTAGCTCCCAGCAGCCAGCACCCCCAGTGCCCAGCATCAGTCATGCCAAGGACGAGGACATGCCCAGCACCCAACACCCCAGTGGCCAACACCCACTACCCCCAGCACCCAGCAGCAAGACATACCCTGCACCCGCTTATGCATAGTACCCAGCACTCCCAGCCCCCAGCAGTCACGCCGCCCAGCACCCAGCAACCCCAGTGCACAGCACCCACTAACCCCAGTGCCCAGCATCCCCAGCGCACAGCATCCGGCATATGGACATGCCCAGCACACGGACATACCCACTAGCCAGCACCCCTAGTGCCCAGCACCCAAAACTCCCTCCATCCATCACCCAGACATGTCCAGTGCCCAGCGCCCCCAACAGCCAGGATCAGAAAATGCCCAGCAACAAGCACTCCCATGCCTACCACCGCCAGTGCCCAATAACCAGCACACAGACAATGCCCACCAGCCAGCATCCAGAACCCAGCACCAAGCACTCAGTCCACAGGCATGCCCAGCACCCTGATATGCATAGTCCCCAGCACCCCACTGCCCAGCAGTCCCAGTGCCCACGACCCATCACTTGAACATGCTCGGCACTCAGAGAGGTCCAGCACCCCGCACGCCCAGTGCCTAGAACCCAGTACCCCCAGTGACCAGCACCCAGCGCAGCCAGTGCCCAGCACTGCCTGTAGCCAGCATCCACCACCCAGACACGATCATCACCTGCCCATTCCCAGCACCAAATCCTCCCAGTGCCCAGCACAGGGACATGTCGAGCACCCAGATATGCCCAACACCCAGCAACCGCAGCACCCAGATCTGTCCAGAACACACTCCACTCAGGGCCTAGCACACAGTACCCCCACGACCCAGCACTGACCCATGCCCAGCACCAAGCACTGCCAATGATCCCAAGGGGGGCTAGGTGTGCTGGATGTTGCGCATTTGCGGTGCTGGAGATGGCTGGGTGCTGGGCAGCTGAGAAGGGGCTGTAAAGGGAAGGTGAGCGCCGCGAACGTATTTCAGTCCTGGCTAAATGTGTGTGGGAGCTCAACGGGGCGCTTGTCTGCTTTGCAGTTGGGCTGCGGCAAGGTTGATGGTTGAGTGCTACGGCAAGCGCATAGCCCCGGTGTTGGTGGGGACCTCAAAGGGCTGCCAGGGCAGGCGAGTGCAACGAACAACAGTCATCTTGGTTCCCTCTGTGTTGGAGCGCCATCAGGTGGGTAGACGTTTCAGAGCCTGGCTCTGATGAAGGTAAGATGCCGGTTGATCTTTAGGTGGAAGAGACCAAAGAGAAGGGAGCAGGGGTTGGTGGGGCTGAGGAGGGGCTGCCAAGAGATCGTGACGGCCAGCATCAGCCTTGATTCCTGGCCACGTCTGTGGCCAGGGGCTGCCTAGGGACTGCAAACGGAAGGTGAGGGCCAGAGTCAGCCTTGATTCCTGGCTATGTCAGTGCCAGCCCTATGTGGAGGGTGTCCGCTTCGGAGCCTGGCCCTGATGAGGGTAAGGGATATGTCGAAGCTACGTGGGAGAACAGACACAGAGCCCCGGTGTTGGTGGGGCTGAGAATGGGCTGCGAAGTGATCGTGAGGGCAAGCATCAACCTTGATTCCTGGCTATCTCAGTGCCAGCCCTATGTGGAGAATGGCCGCTGCGGAGCTTTGCCCTGCTGAGGGGAGGGATATGTCGAGGATAAGTGGGAGAGCAGAGACAGAGCCTCGGATTTGGTGGGACTACCAAGGAAAGGTGAGGGCCAGCATCAACCTTGATTTCTGGCTACCTTAGTGCCAAGCCCTATGTGGAGGGTGGCCGCTTCGGAGTTTGGCCGTGGTGAGGGTCAGGGCTAGGTTGAGGTTAGGTGGGAGAACAGACACAAAGCCCCGGTGTTGGTGGGGCTGCCTAGGGACTGCAAACGGAAGGTGAGGGCCAGCGATAGCCTTGATTCGTAGCTAGCTCAGTGCCAAGCCCTATGTGGAGAATGGCCGCTTCGGAGCTTTACCCTGATGAGGGGAAGGGATATGTCGAGGCTAAGTGGGAGAACAGAGACAGAGCCCCGTTGTTGGTGGGGCTGAGAAGGGGCTGCCAAGAGACCCTGAGGGCCAGCATCAGCCTTGAGTCCTGGCTATTCAGTGCCAGCCCTATGTGGAGGGTGGCCGCTGCGGAGCTTTGCCCTGATGAGGGGAAGGAATATATCGAGGCTAAGTGGGAGAACAGACCCAGAGCCCCGGTGTTGGTGAGGCTGCCAAGGAAGGTGCGGGTTAGCATCATCCGCGAGTCCTGGCTATTCAGTGCCAGCCCTATATAGAGAATGGCCGCTGCGGAGCTTTGCCCTGATGAGGGGAAGGGATATGTCGAGGCTAAGTGGGAGAACAGACACAGAGCCCCGGTGTTGGTGCGGCTACAAAGGAAAGGTGAGGGCCAGCATCAACATTGATTTCTGGCTACCTTAGTGCCAAGCTCCACGTGGAGGGTGGCCGCTTCGGACTTTGTTCCCGGCGAGGGTCAGGGCTAGGTTGAGGTTAGGTGGGAGAACAGACAGAGAGCCCTGGTGTTGGTGGGGCTGAGACGGGGCTGCGAAGTGATCGTGAGGGCCAGCATCGTCCTTGATTCCTGGCTAGCTCAGTGCCGAGCCCCATGTGGAGGGTGGCCGCTTCGGAGCTTGGCTCCGATGAGGTTAAAGGGATAGGTTGCTTTTAGGTGCGAGCAGAGACACAGAGCCCCGGTATTGGTAGGGCTGCGAAGTGATCGTGAGGGCCAGCATCAACCTTGATTCCTGGTTATCTCAGTGCCAAGCCCCATGTGGAGAATGGCCGCTTCGGAGCTTTGCCCTGATGAGGGTAAGGGATATGTCGAGGCTAAGTGGGAGAACAGAGATAGAGCCCCGATGTTGGTGGGGCTGAGAAGAGGCTGCCAAGATATCGTGAGGGACGGCATCATCCTTCAGTCCTTGCTTTTTTTGTGCCTGAGCCGGATGAGGTGTGTGGCCGTTTCGGAGCTTGCCTCTGATGAGGATAAGGGATTGTTTGAGGTTCTGCATAGATAACGAGACCCTTCTGCATTAGATAACGCCACCCACCACATGGACTCCAAACGAGGAGTAGCCCCTTCCCGGTCCCACCAGCCCTCTCCCTTATTCTCAAACCTAAATATCAACCTTTGCCTTACCATCTCTCGAGCCCATTTCCTAAACGGCTTCCCACCAGAGGGCGCTCCAACACAGAAAGAACCAGCATTGAAAGCTGTTTCTTGCTCTTGCCTTTCGTGGCAGCCCTTTCAGAGGGAGCTTCTCTCGCTCTGCCATCCAACCAGCAACCTTACCAGAGCCCTACTGCAAAGCAGTCGATCTCCTCTTCGGGCTCCCTTAAACTAACAGGCAGGACTGAAAGATGTTGGTGGCTCTCACCTTCCCTTGATAGACACTTCTCTGCTGCCCAACAGCCAGCCAGCTCCAGCGCCCCAAATATGCCATATCCACCACACCTAGCACTCCTTGCTACACATTGGTGGTGCCTGCTGCTAGGCATGTTCCGTTGCTGAGTGGTGGGGGTGTTGGTTGGTGGGGACTGGCTTCTTGTCATATCCTGGTGCTGGGGATGCTGGGTGCTGTGTGCTGGGCTCCGGGGCTGCTGGGCATGTCCAGGTGCTGTGCATTGGCAGTGGGGTGCTGGGTTGTGTGCGTGTGTGGGAATCAATGCTGGGCCATGGGAGTGCTGGGCCCTGGCATTGCTTGGTACTATGCATAACTGAGTGGAGGGTATGTCTTGGTGCTGGCCATATCCGGTGTTAGGTGTGTGCTCTGGGTTTGCTGGGTGCTGTGCTCTGGGGGTGTTGGATTCCTGGCATGTGCATGTGCTGGGCCCTGGTTGTGCCGGGTATGTGTGGGTGCTGGGTGTTGGGCAGTGGGGGTGCTGTGTGGTGGGCCCTGGACACGACCGGGTGCGGGGTGCTGAGCACTGGGGTGTTGGGTGCTGGGCAAGTCCGAGTGCTTGGCACGACTGGGTGCTGAGTGCTAGGCCCTGGGGTTGGTGGCTGCTGGGAGCTAGAGGTGCTGGCTGTGGGCATTTCCAGTTGCTGGTCATGACCGGGTGCTGGGTCTTGTGGGTGCTGGGTGTGTCCCGGTGCGGGGCATGTCCAGATGCTGTGTGCTTGGCACTTGTTGTTCTGGGTGGTGGGCAGTGAGGGTGCTGGGCGCTGGGGATGCTGGGCAATGCGGTGCTGGGCACTGGGGCTGCTGGGCACATCCAGGGGCTGTGTGTTGGCGGTGGGTGTGCTGGGTTGTGCGCATGTCCGGGAATGAGTGCTGGGCCATGGGGGTGCTGGGTGGAGGGTATGATGGGTGCATGTCGTGGTTTAACCCCAGCCTGCAAATAAACCCCACGCAGCCGCTGGCTCTCCTCCCCCCCCACCCCGTGGGATGGGGGAGAGAATCGGGAGGACACAAGTAGGAAAGCTCCCGGGTTGAGATAAAAACAGTTTAATGATTGAAATAAAATGAAGTAGAACAGTAATAATAACAATGAGAACAACAACAGACGATACAAAGCAGGCAATGCAGAATGCAACTGCTCACCGCTGCCGACCGCGTGTCATGAACTAGGGGGAGGGGGGGGGAGTCGTTCCCCTCCCGCCCCCTCCCTTTTTTTATACTGAGCATGATGTCACATGCAATAGAATACCCCATTGCCCAGCTAGGTCAACTACCCCGGATGTGCTCCCCACCCCCCCCCCGCCCCCCCAACCCCTCCCCCCGAGCTTCCTGTGGGAGGCCGAAAAGAGAGAACAAAAGTCTCCCGGTGCAAGCACCGCCCAGCAACAGCCAAAGCATTAAGGGGCCATCAAGGCTCCTCTCACACCAAACCCAAAAGGCAGCCCACCCCCCGAGCTACTGGGAAGAAAGTTAACTCTGTCCCAGCCGGAAGCAGGACAGTGCAGTGCGCTGGAGTTCTGAGTGCTGGGTCCTAGGGGTACTGTGTATGTTCGGGTGCTGGGCATATCCGCGTGCGGGTACTGGGCAGTTGGGGTGCTGGGGGGTGGGGGTACTGGATGCTGGGCATTAGGTATGCTGGTTTCTGGGCACTGGGGGTGGTGGGTGCTGAGCGCAGTGTGTGCTGGGTGCTATGTGCAGATCACTGGGGATGGTGGGGGCTGGTTTGCTGCTTTCTGGTGTGTTGGGCGCTGGGCATGTTTGGGTGCTGGGCACGTCTGGGTGCTGGGCATGGGCAGTGGGGCTGCTAGGTATGTCCGGTGGTGGGTATTGGGTGGTGGGAGTGCTGAGTGCTAGGTACTGGGGGTGCTGGGCCCTGGCATTGCTTGGTACTATGCATAACTGAGTGGAGGGTATGTCCTGGTGCTGGCCGTATCCGGTGCTAGGTGTGTGCTCTGGGTTTGCTGGGTGCTGTGCTCTGGGGGTGTTGGATTCCTGGCATGTGCATGTGCTGGGCCCTGGTTGTGCTGGGTATGTGTGGGTGCTGGGTGTTGGGCAGTATGGGTGCTGCGTGGTGGGTGCTGGGCATGTCCCGGTGCTGGGCACTGGAGGTCTTGGGCGATGGGGAGCAGGGAAGCTGCCTTCTAGGAATGTCTCAGTGCTGGGCATATCCGGGTGCTTGGTACTGTGCACTGGTGGTGGTGGTACTGGGTGCTGGGCACGTCCCGGTGCTAGGCAATGGCAGTGCTGGGTGCTTGGCACTGGGGGTGATGGTGTTTGGGTGTGCTGGGTGGTGGGGGTGCTGGGCATGTGCGGGTGTTGGTTGCTGGGCCCTGGGTGTACTGGGTGCTGGACACTGGGGTGGTTGGTTTCTGGGCACTGGGGCTTCTGGGTTCTGTGCACTGGGGTTGTTGGGTATGTCCGGGTGCTGGGCAATGGCTGGCTGCTGGGTTCTGGGCCCTGAGGTTGCTGGGTGCTGGGCACCGGCCTTGCTGGGTGCTGGCTGGTGTGGGTGCTGGGGGCTAAGTGCTGGTTGCTGGGCGCTGGGAGTGCTGGGTATTATGCATAAGCAGGTGCAGGGTATCTCTTGCTGCTGGATGCTGGGTGCTGGGGCTGCTGGGTGCTGGGCATGTCCAGGGGCTCTGTGTTGGCGGTGGGTGTGCTGGGTTGTGCGCATGTCCGGCAATGAGTGCTGGGCCATGGGGGTGCTGGGTGGAGGGTATGATGGGTGCATGTCGTGGTTTAACCCCAGCCTGCAAATAAACCCCACGCAGCCGCTGGCTCTCCTCCCCCCCCACCCCGTGGGATGGGGGAGAGAATCGGGAGGGCACAAGTAGGACAGCTCCCGGGCTGAGATAAAAACAGTTTAATGATTGAAATAAAACGAAGTAGAACAGTAATAATAACAATGAGAACAACAACAACAACAGACGATACAAAGCAGGCAATGCAGAATGCAACTGCTCACCACTGCCGACCGCGTGTCATGAACTAGGGGAGGGGTGGGGGAGTCGTTCCCCCCCCGCCCCCTCCCTTTTTTTATACTGAGCATGATGTCACATGCAATAGAATACCCCATTGCCCAGCTAGGTCAACTACCCCGGATGTGCTCCCCACCCCCGCCCCTCCCCGCCCCCCCAACCCCGTCCCCCGAGCTTCCTGTGGGAGGCCGAAAAGAGAGAACAAAAGTCTCCCGGTGCAAGCACCGCCCAGCAACAGCCAAAGCGTTAAGGGGCCATCAAGGCTCCTCTCACACCAAACCCAAAAGCCAGCCCACCCCCCAAGCTACTGGGAAGAAAGTTAACTCTGTCCCAGCCGGAAGCGGGACAGTGCTGAGTGCTGTGTATGTCCGGGTGCTGGGCATGTCTGGGTGCGGGGACTGGGCACTGGGGGTGCTGGGTGTGAGATGTGTGGGGGTGCTGGATGGTGGGTGTCTGGTGTGCTGGGTGCAGAGCACTGGGGATGCTGGCTGCTGAGCGCTGTGGGTGTTGGGTACTATGCGTAAGCGGGTGCAGGGTATCTCTTGCTGCTGGATGCTGGGTGCTGGGGCTACTGGGTGCTGGGGCTATTGTGTGCTGGGCACAGGCGTGCTTGGTGCTGGGCATGTCCAGGTGCTTGGCATGACCGGCTGCTGGGCCCTGAGGGTGCTGGGTGCTGAGCGCTGCGGGTGCTGGACATTCCGGGTGCTATGTGCTGATCAGTGGGGATGTTGGGGGCCAGTTTGCTGCGTTCTGGTGTGTTGGGTGCTGGGCATTTGTGGGTGCTGCATAGTGGGCGCTGGCGGTGTGGGGTGGTGGGGGTGCTGTGTGCTGGGCATGTCCGGGTGGTGGGTGTTGGGCAGGGGGAGTGTTGGGTGCTAGGTACTGGGGTGCTGGGCCCTGGTATTGCTGGGTACTCTGCATAACTGAGTGCAGGGTATGTCTTGGTGCTGGATGCCTGGTGCTGGAGCTACTGGGTGCTGGGTGCTGGGCATATGCGGTGCTTCATGCTGGGCATATCCGGTGCTGGGTGGCTGTGCTGGGGTTGCTGGGTGCTGTGCTCTGGGGATGCTGGATTCCTGGCACATGCGTGGGTTGTGTGCTGGGCCCTGGTTGTGCTGGGTATGTGTGGGTGCTGGATGTTGGGCAGTGTGGGTGCTGTGTGGTGGGCCCTGGACACGACCGGGTGTGGGGTGCTGAGCACTGGGGTGTTGGGTGCTGGACAAGTCCGAGTGCTTGGCACGACTGGGTGCTGAGTGCTAGGCACTGGGGTTGGTGGCTGCTGGGAGCTAGAGGTGCTGGCTGTGGGCATTTCCAGTTGCTGGTCATGACCGGGTGCTGGGTCTTGTGGGTGCTGGGTGAGTCCCGGTGCTGGGCATGTCCAGATGCTGTGTGCTTGGCACTTGTTGTTCTGGGTGGTGGGCAGTGAGGGTGCTGGGCGCTGGGGATGCTGGGCAATGCGGTGCTGGGCACTGGGGCTGCTGGGTGCTGGGCATGTCCAGGGGCTGTGTGTTGGCGGTGGGTGTGCTTGGTTGTGCGCATGTCCGGGAATGAGTGCTCCCTTTTTTTATACTGAGCATGGTGTCACATGCAATAGAATACCCCATTGGCCAGCTAGGTCAACTACCCCGGATGTGCTCCCCACCCCTCCTCCCCCCGCCCCGCCACCCCCCCTCCCCCGAGCTTCCTGTGGGAGGCCGAAAAGAGAGAACAAAAGTCTCCCGGTGCAAGCACCGCCCAGCAACAGCCAAAGCATTTAAGGGGCCATCAAGGCTCCTCTCACACCAAACCCAAAAGCCAGCCCACCCCCCAAGCTACTGGGAAGAAAGTTAACTCTGTCCCAGCCGGAAGCAGGACAGTGCTGAGTGCTGTGTATGTCCGGGTGCTGGGCATGTCTGGGTGCGGGGACTGGGCACTGGGGGTGCTGGGTGTGAGATGTGTGGGGGAGCTGGATGATGGGTGTTGGTATGCTGGTTGCTGGGCACTGGGGGTGCTGGGTGTGAGATGTGTGGGGGTGCTGGATGGTGGGTGTTTGGTGTGCTGGGTACAGAGCACTGGGGGTGGTGGGTGCTGGGCGCTGCGGGTGCTGGGTGCTGGGCATGTCCGCGTGCTATGTGCTGATCGCTGGAGATGTTGGGGGCTGGTTTGCTGGGATCTGGGCAGTGGTGTGTTGAGTGCTGGGCATGTTTGGGTGCTGGGCATGTCTGGGTACTGGGCACTGGCTGTGTGGGCAGTGGGGGTGCTGTGTGCTGGGCACGTCCGGGTGGTGGGTGTTGGGCAGTGGGAGTGCTGGGTGCTAGGTACTGGGGTGCTGGGCCCTGGTATTGCTGGGTACTACACATAACTGAGTGCAGGGTATGTCTTGGTGCTGGGTGCCTGGTGCTGTAGGTAATGGGTGCTGGGCATATGCGGTGCTAGGTGCTGGGCATATGCGGTGCTGGGTGGCTGTGCTGGGGTTGCTGGGTGCTGTGCTGTGAGGGTGCTGGATTCCTGGGACGTGCGTGTGCTGTGTGCTGGGCCCTGGTTGTGCCGGGTATGTGTGGGTGCTGGGTGTTGGGCAGTGTGGGTGCAGTGTGGCGGGGCCTGGGTGCTGGGCGGTCGGGATGCTGGGCGGTGGGCAGTAGATAAGCTGCCTGCTGGGCATGTGTGGGTGCTGGGCATGTGTGGGTGCTGGGTACTGGGCAGTGGGGGTGGTGGGTGGTGGTGGTGCTGTGTGCTGGGCATGTTGGGCTGCTGGGTTTTGGGCAGTGGGCGTGCTGGGTGCTGGGTGTGTGCGTGTGTTGGTTTCTGGGCGCTGGGGGTGCTGGGTGCTGTGCATGTCCGGGTGGCGGGCATGGCTGGGTGCTGGGCCCTGAGGTTGCTGCATGCTGGGCACTGGGCTTGCTGGTGCTGCTGGTGCGGGTGCTGGGGGCTAGGTGTTGTCCGAAAAGCGGATTCTTGCCCAGCGTGGAAGGAACCAATTCCACACGCTCAGGAGAGAGATTGTTTTATTCAGGCCTGGGTGCTCGGTGGACTTGCCACAAATGAAGCACACCGGGTCTACTCACCTTTCTGTTTGTATCCATGCTTCTCATACATATTTTAAGTTTCTCTTAAATATTCCTTAAATTTCTTAAATATTCCTTAAATTTCCGAGAACCGATTATAATATTACATCATCCTAGACACATGCGCACTAAAACCTTTAGGGTTTCCTTGAGGGTCTCTGGTGGTCGGCGGGGTAGTGAACTCTTCGTGAACCTGTTCCTTTCTTTCCTTGTAAGGTCGAGGTTTGTCTCCGAGCCGCGTCTGGACCACATTTGTTTACGGTTCTCGTTTCCAAGGTTACTCTTCACTAGAGTCTAACAATGCTTCCAGGAGACGCGATTTCGACTACAATTCTACACACCTGCAAACACCACACGTGCTAGTTACCTAACTTCTAAGCCACAAGTCTTCATTGTGTAGAATTACAGAAGCGAGCCGAGGTACTGGGGCTACTGGTTGCTGGGCCCTGGGAGTGCTGGGTACCATGCATAATTGGTTGCAGGGTATGTCTTGCTGGTGGATGCTGGGCACTGGGGCTGCTGGGTGCTGGGCATGTCTCGATGCTGTGTGGTGGCGGTGGGTGTGCTGGGTTGTGCGCATGTCCGGGAATGAGTGCTGGGCCCTGGGAGTGCTGGGTGCGGGGAGCTAGGGGTGCTGGCTGTGGGCATTTGCAGGTACTGGTCATGACCAGGTGCTGGTTGTTGGGTCTTGTGGGTGCTGGGCGTGTGCAGGTGCTGGGCGCGTCCGGATGCTGTGTGCTCGGCACTTGGGGTTCTGGGTAGTGGGCAGTGAGGGTGCACACCAAACACCCACCATCCAGCACGCCCACAAGTCTCACACCCAGCACCCGCAGTGGCAGGAACCAGCATACCCAACACCCAGCTTCCAGCACACCCACTGCCCAGGACCTGCATACGCCGCATTGAACCCAGCACCCCCAGCACCCAGTAACCGATAGCCCCAGCGCCCAGCACGCCAGGGTCCAGCAACCAACACACGCACACGCCCAGCACCCAGCACCCCCACCGCCCAAAACCCAGCACCCCGACGTGCCCAGCACACAGCAGCCCCACGGACCACCATCCCCAGCGCCAAGCACCCAGCACCACCATTGCTCAGCACCCAGACATGCCCAGCACCTAGCACCACCACCCCCAGTGCCCAACACCCAGCACCCACACATACCCAGCACAACCAGGGCCCAGCACACGCACGTGCCAGGAATCCAGCACCCTCACAGCACAGCGCCCAGCACCCCCACCGCCCAAAACCCAGCACCCCGACGTGCCCAGCACACAGCAGCCCCAGGGACCACCACCCCCAGCGCCAAGCACCCAGCACCACCATTGCTCAGCACCCAGACATGCCCAGCACCTAGCACCACCACCCCCAGTGCCCAACACCCAGCACCCACACATACCCAGCACAACCAGGGCCCAGCACACAGTACACGCACGTGCCAGGAATCCAGCACCCTCACAGCACAGCACCCAGCAACCCCAGCACAGCCACCCAGCACCGCATATGCCCAACACCCAGCACTGCATATGCCCAGCACCCAGTACCTCCAGCACCAAGCATCCAGCACCAAGACATACCCTGCACTCAGTTTTGCATATTACCCAGCAATGCCAGGGCCCAGCACCCCCAGTACCTAGCACCCAGCACTCCCACTGCCCAGTACCCAGCACCCCGACATGCCCAGCACACAGCACCCGCACCGCCCCAACACTGCCAGTTCCCAGTACCCAGCACCCAGACATGCCCAGCACCTAGACAAACATGCCCAGCGCCCAACACACCAGAACACAGCAAACCAGCCCCCAAGAACCCCAGTGATCAGCACATAGCACCTGGACATGCCCAGCACCTGCAGCGCTCAGCACCCCAAACACCCACCATACAACACCCCCACAGGTCTCACACACTTCCGCCCAGTGCCCGGAAACCAGCATACCCAACACTCGGCGTCCAGCACCGCCACCCCCCAGCACCCAGTGCCCAGCACGCTGCACTTAGACGTGGCCAGCACCCGGACATGCTCAGCACCCAGCAACACAGGGGCACAGAACCCAGCACCCCCAGTGCCCAGAAACCAACCACCCCAGCGTCCAGCACCCAGTACACCCAGGGCCCGGCAACCAACACCCGCACATGCCCAGCACCCCCACCACCCAGCACAGGGACATGCCCAGTACCCAGCACACCCAAAGACAATCACCCCCAGCGCCAAGTACCCAGCACCGCCATTGCCTAGCACCCGGACATGCCCAGCACCCAGCACCACCACCGCCCACCACTGCCAGCGCACAGTACCCAGCACCCGGACATGCCCAGCACTCAGACATGCCTAGCAGGCAGCTCCCCTGCTCCCCATCGCCCAGAACCTCCAGTGCCCATCACCCAGCACCCAGACATGCCCAGCGCCCACCACACAGCACCCACACTGCCCAACACCCACACATACCCAGCACAACCAGGGCAGAGCACACAGCACACGCATGTGCCAAGAAACAAGCACCCCCAGAGCACAGAACCCAGCAACTCCAGAGCACAGACCCAGCACCGGATATGCCCAGCACCCAGTACCTCCAGCACCAAGAGATACCCTGCACTCAGTTATGCATAGTATCCAGCAATACCAGGGCCCCGCAACCGCACCAGCCAGCACCCAGCAACCCGAGTGCCCAGCCCCCAGCAACCTCAGGGCCCAGCCCCCAGCACCCGCACATTCCCAGCACCCAGCAACCCCACTGCCCAACACCCACCCCCCGGACATGCCCAGCATACAGCACCCCCTGGGACCACCCCCCCCAGCGCCCAGTACCCAGCACCTGGACATGCCCAGCACGCTACACACCAGAACACAGCAAACCAGCCCCCAACATTCCCAGTGATCAGCACATAGCACCCAGACATGCCCAGCACCCAGCACGCCCAGTGCCCTGCACCCAGTACACCAAACACCCACCACCATACAGGTCTCGCAGCCAGCACCTCCCCAGTGCCCAGAAACCAGCATACCCAACACCCCCACAGCCCAAGAACCCTTTTACCCAGCATCCAGACATGGCCAGCACTCGGACATACACAGCACCCCCAGGGCCCAGCACTAACTCCCGGACAGGCGCACAACCCAGCACCCCAACCGCCAACAAACAGCACCTGGACATGCCCACCACCCAGCAGCCCCAGTGCCCAGCACCCAGCACCGCAACAGCCAGCATCCCCAGCGTCCAGCACCCTCCCTGCCCACCACCCAGAACCCCAAGTGCCGAGCACACAGCATCTGCACATGCCCAGCACCTGGTCATGTCCAGCAACTGAAATGCCCACAGCCAGCACCCCTAGCTCCCAGCAGCCAGCACCCCCAGTGCCCAGCATCAGTCATGCCAAGGACGAGGACATGCCCAGCACCCAACACCCCAGTGACCAACAACCAATATCCCCAGCACCCAGCAGCAAGACATACCCTGCACCCGCTTATGCATAGTACCCAGCACTCCCAGCCCCCAGCAGTCGCGCTGCCCAGCACCCAGCAACCCCAGTGCACAGCACCCACTAACCCCAGTGCCCAGCATCCCCAGCGCACAGCATCCGGCATATGGACATGCCCAGCACACGGACATACCCACTAGCCAGCACCCCTAGTGCCCAGCACCCAAAACTCCCTCCATCCATCACCCAGACATGTCCAGCGCTCAGCGCCCCCAACAGCCAGGATCAGAAAATGCCCAGCAACAAGCACTCCCATGCCTACCACCGCCAGTGCCCAATAACCAGCACACAGACAATGCCCACCAGCCAGCATCCAGAACCCAGCACCAAGCACTCAGTCCACAGGCATGCCCAGCACCCTGATATGCATAGTCCCCAGCACCCCACTGCCCAGCAGTCCCAGTGCCCACGACCCATCACTTGAACATGCTCGGCACTCAGAGAGGTCCAGCACCCCGCACGCCCAGTGCCTAGAACCCAGTACCCCCAGTGACCAGCACCCAGCGCAGCCAGTGCCCAGCACTGCCTGTAGCCAGCATCCACCACCCAGACACAATCATCACCTGCCCATTCCCAGCACCAAATCCTCCCAGTGCCCAGCACAGGGACATGTCGAGCACCCAGATGTGCCCAACACCCAGCAACCGCAGCACCCAGACCTGTCCAGAACCCGCTCCACTCAGGGCCTAGCACACAGTATCCCCACGACCCAGCACCGACCGATGCCCAGCACCAAGCACTGCCAATGATCCCAAGGGGTGCTAGGTGTGCTGGATGTTGCACATTTGCGGTGCTGGAGATGGCTGGGTGCTGGGCAGCTGAGAAGGGGCTGTAAAGGGAAGGTGAGCGCTGCGAACATATTTCAGTCCTGGCTAAATGTGTGTGGGAGCTCGACGGGGCGCTTGTCTGCTTTGCAGTTGGGCTGCGGCAAGGTTGATGGTTGAGCGCTACGGCAAGCGCATAGCCCCGGTGTTGGTGAGGACCTCAAAGGGCTGCCAGGGCAGGCGAGTGCAACGAACAACAGTCATCTTGGTTCCCTCTGTGTTGGAGCGCCATCTGGTGGGTAGACGTTTCAGAGCCTGGCTCTGATGAAGGTAAGATGCCGGTTGATCTTTAGGTGGAAGAGACCAAAGAGAAGGGAGCAGGGGTTGGTGGGGCTGAGGAGGGGCTGCCAAGAGATCGTGACGGCCAGCATCAGCCTTGATTCCTGGCCACGTCTGTGCCTGAGCCCCATGTGGTGGGTGGCTGCTTCGGAGCTTTGCCTTGATGAGGGTAAGGAATATGTCGAGGATAAGTGGGAGAACAGACACAGAGCCCCGGTGTTGGTGGGGCTGAGACGGGGCTGCCAAGAGACCATGAGGGCCAGCATCAGCCTTGGTTCCTGGCTGCTTCAGTGCCTAGCCCCATGTGGTCGGTGGCCCCTTTGGAGCTTGGCCCTGATGAGGGTCAGGACTAGGTTGAGGTTAGGTGGGAGAACACACAGAGAGCCCCGGTGTTGGTGGGGCTGAGAAGGGGCTGCGAAGTGATCGTGAGGGCCAGCATCAACCTTGATTCCTGATTATGTCAGTGCCAGCCCTATGTGGAGAATGGCCGCTGCGGAGCTTTTCCCTGATGAGGGGAAGGGATATGTCGAGGCTAAGTGGGAGAGCAGAGACAGAGCCTCGGATTTGGTGGGGCTACCACGGAAAGGTGAGGGCCAGCATCCGCGAGGCCTGTTATTCAGTGCCAGCCCCAGGCATGTGGCAGCTTCTGGTGCTTGCCCCCACGAGGTAAGCCACACGCCGAGGACAAGTGGGAGAATGAGACACAGAGCCCCGTAAGCTGGTGGGGCTTGCCTAGGGACTGCAACCAGGAGGGCCAGCAGTGCCTGATTCAGAAGCATTCCCAGTGCTGGCCCCCGAAAGTGTGGAGAATGGCCGCTTCGGAGCTTGGCCCTGGTGAGGGTCAGGGCTAGGTTGAGGTTAGGTGGGAGAACAGACAGAGAGCCCCGGTGTTGGTGGGGCTGCCTAGGGACTGCAAACGGAAGGTGAGGGCCAGAGTCAGCCTTGATTCCTGGCTATGTCAGTGCCAGCCCTATGTGGAGGGTGTCCGCTTCCGAGCTTTGCCCTGAGGAGGGTAAGGGATATGTCGAAGCTAAGTGGGAGAACAGACAGAGAGCCCCGGTGTTGGTGGAGCTGAGAAGGGGCTGCGAAGTGATCGTGAGGGCAAGCATCAACCTTGATTCCTGGCTATCTCAGTGCCAGCCCTATGTGGAGAATGGCCGCTGCGGAGCTTTGCCCTGATGAGGGTAAAGGATATGTCGAGGCTAAGTGGGAGAACAGAGACAGAGCCTCGGATTTGATGGGGCTACCACGGAAAGGTGAGGGCCAGCATCAACCTTGATATCTGGCTACCTTAGTGCCAAGCTCCACGTGGAGGGTGGCCGCTTCGGAGCTTGGCCCTGATTGAGGGTCAGGACTAGGTTGAGGTTAGGTGGGAGAACAGACGGAGAGCCGCGGTGTTGGTTAGGCTGCCAAGGAAGGTGAGGGTCAGCATCATCCGCGAGTCCTGACTATTCAGTGCCAAGTCCTATATGGAGGGTGGCCGCTTCGGAGCTTGGCCCTGATGACGTTAAGGGGTATGTCGAGGTGAGGGCCAGCATCAACCTCGATTTCTGGCTACCTTAATGCCAAGCCCTATGTGGAGGGTGGCCGCTTCGGAGTTTGGCCGTGGTGAGGGTCAGGGCTAGCTTGCGGTTAGGAGGGAGAACATACACAAAGCCCCGGTGTTGGTGGGGCTGCCTAGGGACTGCAAAGGGAAGGTGAGGGCCAGCAGTAGCCTTGATTCGTGGCTATGTCAGTGCCAGCCCTATGTGGAGAATGGCCGCTTCGGAGCTTGGCCGTGATTGAGGGTCGGGCTAGGTTGAGGTTAGGTGGGAGAACAGACGGAGAGCCCCGGTGTTGGTGAGGCTGCCAAGGAAGGTGAGGGCCAGCATCAGCCGCGAGTCCTGGCTATCTCAGTGCCAGCCCTATATGGAGCGTGGCCGCTTCGGAGCTTTGCCCTGATGAGGTTAAGGGACATGTCGAGAATAAGTGGGAGAACAGAGACAGAGCCTCGGATTTGGTGGGGCTACCAAGGAAAGGTGAGGGCCAGCATCAACCTTGATTCCTGGCTATCTCAGTGCCAGCCCTATGTGGAGAATGGCCGCTGCGGAGCTTTGCCCTGATGAGGTTAAGGGACATGTCGAGGATAAGTGGGAGAGCAGAGACAGAGCCTCGGATTTGGTGGGACTACCAAGGAAAGGTGAGGGCCAGCATCAAGCTTGATTTCTGGCTACCTTAGTGCCAAGCCCTATGTGGAGGGTGGCCACTTCGGAGCTTGGCCCTGGTGAGGGTCAGGGCTAGGTTGAGGTTAGGTGGGAGAACAGACAGAGAGCCCCGGTGTTGGTGGGGCTGAGAATGGGCTGCGTAGTGATCGTGAGGGCCAGCATCAACCCTGATTCGTGGCTACCTAAGTGCCTAAGCCCCCCATGAAGAGTGGTCGCTTCGGAGCTTGGCCTCATGAGGGTCAGGGCTAGGTTGCGGTTAGGAGGGAGAACAGACACAAAGCCCCGGTGTTGGTGGGGCTGCCTAGGGACTGCAAACGGAAGGTGAGGGCCAGCAGTAACCTTGATTCGTGGCTATCTCAGTGCCAGCCCTATGTGGAGATTGGCCGCTTCGGAGCTTGGTCCTGGTGAGGGTCAGGGCTAGGTTGAGGTTAGGTGGGAGAACAGACAGAGAGCCCCGGTGTTGCTGGGGCTGAGAAGCGGCTGCCAAGAGACCGTGAGGGCCAGCATCAGCCTTGATTCCTGGCCACGTCTGTGTCTGAGCCCCATGTGGTCGCTGGCCCCTTCGGAGCTTGGCCCTGATGAGGGTCAGGACTAGGTTGAGGTTAGGTGGGAGAACACACAGAGAGCGCCGGTGTTGTTGGGGCTGCGAAGTGATCGTGAGGGCCAGCATCAACCTTGATTCCTGATTATGTCAGTGCCAGCCCTATGTGGAGAATGGCCGCTGCGGAGCCTTGCCCTGATGAGGGGAAGGGATATGTCGAGCCTAAGTGGGAGAGCAGAGACAGAGCCTCGGATTTGGTGGGGCTACCACGGAAAGGTGAGGGCCAGCATCAACCTTGATTTCTGGCTCCCTTAGTGCCAAGCTCCACGTGGAGGGTGGCCACTTCGCTGTTTGGCTGTGGTGAGGGTCAGCGCTAGGTTGCGGTTAGGAGGGAGAACAGACAGAGAGCCCCGGTGTTGGTGGGGCTGCCTAGGGACTGCAAACGGAAGGTGAGGGCCAGAGTCAGCCTTGATTCCTGGCTATGTCAGTGCCAGCCCTATGTGGAGGGTGTCCGCGTCGGAGCCTTGCCCTGATGAGGGTAAGGGATATGTCGAAGCTACGTGGGAGAACAGACACAGAAAGCCCCGGTGTTGGTGGGGCTGAGAATGGGCTGCGAAGTGATCGTGAGGGCAAGCATCAACCTTGATTCCTGGCTATCTCAGTGCCAGCCCTATGTGGAGAATGGCCGCTGCGGAGCTTTGCCCTGATGAGGTAAGGGATATGTCGAGGCTAAGTGGGAGAACAGAGACAGAGCCTCGGTGTTGGTGGGACTACCAAGGAAAGGTGAGGGCCAGCATCAACCTTGATTTCTGGCTACCTTAGTGCCAAGCCCTATCTGGAGGGTGGCCGCTTCGGAGTTTGGCCCTGGTGAGGGTCAGGGCTAGGTTGAGGTTAGGTGGGGGAACAGACAGAGAGCCCCGGTGTTGGTGAGGCTGCCAAGGAAGGTGAGGGCCAGCATCAGCCGCGAGTCCTGGCTATTCAGTGCCAGCCCTATATGGAGCGTGGCCGCTTCGGAGCTTTGCCCTGATGAGGTTAAGGGACATGTCGAGGATAAGTGGGAGAACAGAGACAGAGCCCCGATTTGGTGGGGCTACCAAGGAAAGGTGAGGGCCAGCATCAACCTTGATTCCTGATTATGTCAGTGCCAGCCCTATGTGGAGAATGGCCGCTGCGGAGCTTTGCCCTGATGAGGGGAAGGGATATGTCGAGGCTAAGTCGGAGAGCAGAGACAGAGCCTCGGATTTGGTGGGGCTACCACGGAAAGGTGAGGGCCAGCATCAAGCTTGATTTCTGGCTACCTTAGTGCCAAGCCCTATGTGGAGGGTGGCCACTTCGGAGCTTGGCCCTGGTGAGGGTCAGAGCTAGGTTGAGGTTAGGTGGGAGAACAGACAGAGAGCCCCGGTGTTGGTGGGGCTGAGAATGGGCTGCGTAGTGATCGTGAGGGCCAGCATCAACGCTGATTCGTGGCTACCTAAGTGCCTAAGCCCCCCATGAAGAGTGGTCGCTTCGGAGCATGGCCTCTTGAGGGTCAGGGCTAGGTTGCGGTTAGGAGGGAGAACAGACACAAAGCCCCGGTGTTGGTGGGGCTGCCTAGGGACTGCAAACGGAAGGTGAGGGCCAGCAGTAACCTTGATTCGTGGCTATCTCAGTGCCAGCCCTATGTGGAGAATGGCCGCTTCGGAGCTTGGTCCTGGTGAGGGTCAGGGCTAGGTTGAGGTTAGGTGGGAGAACAGACAGAGAGCCCCGGTGTTGCTGGGGCTGAGAAGCGGCTGCCAAGAGACCGTGAGGGCCAGCATCAGCCTTGGTTCCTGGCTACTTCAGTGCCTAGCCCCATGTGGTCGGTGGCCCCTTCGGAGCTTGGCCCTGATGAGGGTCAGGACTAGGTTGAGGTTAGGTGGGAGAACACACAGAGAGCGCCGGTGTTGTTGGGGCTGAGAAGGGGCTGCGAAGTGATCGTGAGGGCCAGCATCAACCTTGATTCCTGATTATGTCAGTGCCAGCCCTATGTGGAGAATGGCCGCTTCGGAGCTTGGCCCTGGTGAGGATCAGGGCTAGGTTGAGGTTAGGAGGGAGAACAGACAGAGAGCCCCGGTGTTGGTGAGGCTGCCAAGAAAGGTGAGGGCCAGCATCATCCGCGAGGCCTGGCTATTCAGTGCCAGCCCTATATGGAGCGTGGCAGCTTCGATGCTTTGCCCTGATGAGGGTAAGGGATACGTCGAGGATAAGTGGGAGAACAGACACAGAGCCCCGGTGTTGGTGGGGCTGCCTAGGGACTGCAAACGGAGGTGAGGGCCAGCAGTAGCCTTGATTCGTAGCTATCTCAGTGCCGGCCCTATGTGGAGAATGGCCGCTTCGGAGCTTGGCCCTGGTGAGGGTCAGGGCTAGGTTGAGGTTAGGTGGGAGAACAGACAGAGAGCCCCGGTGTTGGTGGGGCTGCCTAGGGACTGCAAACAGAAGGTGAGGGCCAGCAT
The DNA here is from genome assembly GCA_023333565.1 of Puffinus mauretanicus. Taxonomy (NCBI): domain Eukaryota; kingdom Metazoa; phylum Chordata; class Aves; order Procellariiformes; family Procellariidae; genus Puffinus; species Puffinus mauretanicus. The sequence goes on along the minus strand of JAJKFH010001335.1, from coordinate 1,961 downwards.
TAGCCTTGATTCGTGGCTATCTCAGTGCCAGCCCTATGTGGAGGTGTGTGGGAGCCTTGCCTGATGAGGGTAAAGGGATATGTGAAGCTAAGTGGGAGAGCAGACACAGAGCCCCAGTGGTGGGAGGCTGAGAATGGAGCTCTTGAGGGAAGTGATCGTGAGGCAAGCATCAACCTTGATTCCTGGCTATCTCGAGTGCTGCCAGCCCTATGTGGAGAGAATGGGGCTTTGCCCTGATGAGGGGTAAAGGATATGTAGAGGCTAAGTTGGAGAACAGAGACAGAGCCTCCCGGATTTGGGTGGGGCTACGGAAAGGTGAGGGCCAGCATCAGCCTTGTACCTTGGTGCAAGCTCCCACGTGGAGGTGGCCGCTTCGGAGCTGGCCCTGGGTGAGGGTCAGGACTAGGTTGAGGTTAGGTGGGAGAACAGACGGAGAGCCGCGGTGTTGGTGAGGCTGCCAAGGAAGGTGAGGGTCAGCATCATCCGCGAGTCCTGGCTATTCAGTGCCAAGTCCTATATGGAGGGTGGCCGCTTCGGAGCTTGGCCCTGATGACGTTAAGGGGCATGTCGAGGTGAGGGCCAGCATCAACCTCGATTTCTGGCTACCTTAATGCCAAGCCCTATGTGGAGGGTGGCCGCTTCGGAGTTTGGCCGTGGTGAGGGTCAGGGCTAGCTTGCGGTTAGGAGGGAGAACAGACACAAAGCCCCGGTGTTGGTGGGGCTGCCTAGGCACTGCAAAGGGAAGGTGAGGGCCAGCAGTAGCCTTGATTCTTGGCTATCTCAGTGCCAGCCCTATGTGGAGAATGGCCGCTTCGGAGCTTGGCCGTGATTGAGGGTCGGGCTAGGTTGAGGTTAGGTGGGAGAACAGACAGAGAGCCCCGGAGTTGGTGAGGCTGCCAAGGAAGGTGAGGACCAGCATCATCCGCGAGTCCTGGCTATTCAGTGCCAGCCCTATATGGAGCGTGGCCGCTTCGGAGCTTTGCCCTCATGAGGGTAAGGGATATGTCGAGGATAAGTGGGAGAACAGAGACAGAGCCTCGGATTTGGTGGGACTACCAAGGAAAGGTGAGGGCCAGCATCAAGCTTGATTTCTGGCTACCTTAGTGCCAAGCCCTATGTGGAGGGTGGCGGCTTCGGAGTTTGGCCGTGGTGAGGGTCAGGGCTAGGTTGAGGTTAGGTGGGAGAACAGACAGAGAGCCCCGGTGTTGGTGGGTCTGAGAATGGGCTGCGTAGTGATCGTGAGGGCCAGCATCAACCCTGATTCGTGGCTACCTAAGTGCCTAAGCCCCCCATGAAGAGTGGTCGCTTCGGAGCTTGGCCTCTTGAGGGTCAGGGCTATGTTGCGGTTAGGAGGGAGAACAGACACAAAGCCCCGGTGTTGGTGGGGCTGCCTAGGGACTGCAAACGGAAGGTGAGGGCCAGCAGTAACCTTGATTCGTGGCTATCTCAGTGCCAGCCCTATGTGGAGATTGGCCGCTTCGGAGCTTGGTCCTGGTGAGGGTCAGGGCTAGGTTGAGGTTAGGTGGGAGAACAGACAGAGAGCCCCGGTGTTGCTGGGGCTGAGAAGCGGCTGCCAAGAGACCGTGAGGGCCAGCATCAGCCTTGGTTCCTGGCTGCTTCAGTGCCTAGCCCCATGTGGTCAGTGGCCGCTTCGGAGCTTGGCCCTGATGAGGGTCAGGACTAGGTTGAGGTTAGGTGGGAGAACACACAGAGAGCCCCGGTGTTGGTGGGGCTGAGAAGGGGCTGCGAAGTGATCGTGAGGGCCAGCATCAACCTTGATTCCTGATTATGTCAGTGCCAGCCCTATGTGGAGAATGGCCGCTGCGGAGCTTTTCCCTGATGAGGGGAAGGGATATGTCGAGGCTAAGTGGGAGAGCAGAGACAGAGCCTCGGATTTGGTGGGGCTACCACGGAAAGGTGAGGGCCAGCATCAACCTTGATTCCTGGCTACCTTAGTGCCA